>JAKUCV010006644.1:153365-245181 GCA_028386065.3 Turnera subulata | reverse complement strand
GCCTAAAGCCCACTTCCTTAAGTCCTTAATTAACCAATTAAAGAATTGGGCTCAAAGCCCGTTACTTAAGGTTCAAGGTCAATCCGAGTCCAAATCCATCCCGGCCTAAGGTTCTACCCGTGTCGGTATTTTACCGGCCTAAGGTTCTACCCGTCTCGGTTTCCACTAATCACAATTAAATACAAATCCCAATTCCGAAACGAACCCCAACAATTCTGCCATGGCCAAAACATCCAATTCAACAACACAACACAACCGAGAACCAAAACAAATTAACAACGAAGAGTAGTCACCGGAAACTTACCGGAATTCACTGCCCAAGCCCAAACCCGAGCCTTGAACTACCACCGCCCGGAGGAACACAACCACACACGAACACCACACACAGCCCGCCGGAAACACCCCAGCCACAGCACGCCGGCGAGCCACACACGCACACAGAACCCACCCGGCAGAGAGCACACACACAGTACAATTCAAGTGCACGAAGACAACCCCAACAACAACAATCTGCAAACCCTCCCCCGTCAAACCAAACCGGAGCAACAACACAACAACACCATTAGAACTAATCCAACCCGAACTGACACGCCCGCCGAGAAGGCCATCGAAGAAAAAGCAGAGAAAGAAATCAACGAAGAAAGAAAAGAAACCGGAAGAGAAACCGAGAGGAATGAGGAGGGGCCGGAGCTTACCTCGTCGGCGACGCGGCCGGTCGTGAGGGAGAGGTCTCACGGAATCCTCTCGTTCCGTCTCCGGTCAGCCGGCCTCGGCCCCTTGCAATTCAATCGACGGCGGCGGCGGCGGCTAACGAAGGAGGAAGTAGAAGTGTTGGTGTGTAGACGAAACGAAAGAGAAAGAGAGGAAGAGAGGAGAAGGAGAGAAGAGTGCGAGAGGGAGGAAGATGGGAAGAGGAGGGAGAGAGAAAAGAAGGAAGAAGGGAGGCGGCGGTTTGGAGGTTGAAGAAGAAGAGAAAAAGAAAAACAAAGAAAGAAGAAGAAAGGAAAAAAAAAAAGAAAAGATAAAGGGGAGTGCGGCTAGGGTTGGCCGCCCTAGTGGACGACCCGTCGTCCGCTAGGCGCGGTCAACCCCCTGGTCAACGCGCTTTTATATTTTTTTTTTTTAAACATTGCCAAAACGACGTAGTTTCGGGGTAACTACTTCAAAACTTAACTCTCAACCCCGAAACCCGATTAAACTCCAACGAAAGCCGAACCCGTCATACCATCAACTTAATTCCCTTATAACCAAGGTAAAATAATTTATTTCCTTGTCCAAAAATCCGGAAATTCCTCAAGGGAAAAATTGGAATAAAAGTTTCGAAAATTCCGAAAAATCCAATTTTGAAAATTCGGGGCGTTACAATTGTGCTGTCAACCCCGATGATTACCGGAAAATCTCTTGCTGCACAACTACGAAAGAGATGTGGGATAAGCTGGAGGTCACCTACGAAGGAACCGATCAAGTTCGAGAGGCCAAAATCGACTCCCTCACTGCAGAGTACGAACTCTTTCGTATGAAGGAGAATGAAGGAATTGAGGAGATGTTCGACCGCTTCTCCAAAATCATAAATGAGCTTCATGCTCTCAAGAAGGTTTACTCCGACAAGGACTTGGTCAGAAAAGTTCTTCGAAGTCTCACTCCCGAATGGCGATCAAAGGCGGATGCCTTCTACGAAAACATCGGCATCAACAACACAACGATTGATAGTCTAAGAGGTAATCTTATAACTTATGAAACTACCATTCTTAAGCCCTCTTTGCCTTCTATGCAGGAACCCAAGAAGAAGACAATAGCTCTCAAAGCCTCCACCTCCAAGACACAAGAACTCACCGAATCGGACTCTAGTGATGATGATCAGGAACTCGGACTTGTCATCCGCAAATTCCACAAATTCATGAAGAAGGAATTTGTAAAGAAAGGAAGAAAGATGTCCGGGCCACCCAAATGCTATGGCTGTTGAGAGAGTGGGCACATTAAGCCTAAATGTCCCAAAGCAAAGGAGGGAAAGGAGAAGAAGTCCTTCAAGAAGCAAAGGGCATACATATCATGGGGATGCGATTCCGGTGATGTGTGCGAACCAGTATAAAAATCTCTTGTGTCCTTCTATTTTTCAATTCCGCACTTCATTTCCTGCAAAGTTTTTAATTTTCGGTCATAAGCTATTCACCCCCCCTCTAGCTTAAGTCTATTGTTTCTAACAGAAACACCCGTGTCCCAATTTTACAAATAAAATACTCAAATAAAAGAAATTACCAAAGCACCCCTAAAACCCGGGACACGAAATCCAATATCAACAATATCCAAAATTCTTAATAAAAAGAGATGTCATAACAAACATAGTCAAACCGGCTTAGCAAGCCTCAAATCAAACCCGGCATCCTGCCGATACATCATCAATAATAAATCCCGGAAATCCGCCGATAAAATAATCCAGAATCAATAGTGACATCTCAATAAAAATCCAATGCAGCGGAAGAAACACACGAAGTAAAAATAAGAGAAACAAAAACAACATGCATGCGGACTATATGGATCCAACCAGGAGATCAAGCACAGTTACCTACTGAGATAACCACGTCCATACTCTGGAAGGATGGAAAGTGACCGCACGCTATCTAAAGTCTGAAAAACAACGTTGGCGATTATATGAGTCGCCTACTCAGTGAGCAATATAAGTCTAATTATGAGAGTGTGCAGATCAAGTCCGAAAGGAAAGAAGAGCAACAAGACTAGTAAGCAACATACAACGACCAATACTAACATGCCAACACAATCAAGCAAACAGTTCATTATTCTCCATCTGTTGTGTGTTAAGTTTTCCTATTATGATTTATTATTCAGGGCCCCCTACTGTGTGCGTCGAGCTCGGTCCCGTCTCATGAGACAACAAGGCACAAGCCCAAATAAAACCAGGCACGAAGCCCAACATATCCACAGAGAGAGAGAGAGAGAGACAGAGAGAAAGAGGGAGGTAGAAAGGGGGAGGTAGAAGGAGGGAGGTAGAACCGGTCATTACAGACCCATGTGCAAATCCGCATAACACTTGCTTTACCGCAAGCAAACCCGAGGGGTATCACTTCCCGCTCGAAACAACCGGTCATCAGCACACAGTAGCCTAACTTCTACTGTACATTATCTTAATTCACAAGTTATGGGTTTATGTGTGCCAAGAGATTGTAATTTAACAGGGTTGTGTGATAAAACAGCTCAATCAGATAACCGGGTCTCCGACCCACGATACATCACACCAATCACCCAGAATCACACCACATGTTATAATCCATAACTAATCCAATCATCCAGCTCATAAGCAAGAAGTACACTTAGGCACACAATACAGATTACAGCATGTTAGCAAACAAGCATGCAACTCAAACAAACCAATCCAACGAGCTCATGCATACAAGCATAAAAAGACATATAAAGTCACCTCAACGACGATTGTCCTGTGGAGCTTTTCCCAAAACAGATCCTCTAGCTCCCGAGGTGTTACCCGTGCCTGAATACCGGCACACAACAAATTACAACAATAACAATAAAGATGTGCATGCATGTAGCTATAATGCTCAACTGAGTTAAACCCGTCCCTAGTTAGCCAATTATGAAATTCCCGGGTTTAAACCCGACTTAATGTCCTCTCACCAAAACTCCGAGTATCGGGACCTAAGGTTCACTGGCTTACGCCCAACTAAGTCCAATAAGTAGTTCCCGGGCCTATGGCCCACTCATTATGTCCTTTCCGAGTTTCCGGCCTAAAATCCAATCTAAGCCCAAATTCTATTTCCGGCCCAAAGCCCACTTCCTTAAGTCCTTATCTAACCAGTTATAGGGTTGGGCTCAAAGCCCGTTACTTAAGTCCGAGGTCAATCCGAGCCAAAGATTCCCGGCCTAAGGTTCTACCCGTGTCGGCAATTACCGGCCTCATACTACTCACACTCTCGGTTTCCACTAAACACACTTAAGTACATAACCCAATTCCGAATTATAGTACATGCCATGAATGAATACAAATTGTACATCCGGTATACCATTAAAATGCCGAAAATCAAGACCCGAGCCTTCGCCGAAAAATTCCCGAGCCTTCGCCGAATTCCGGTGACCTTGCCGGATTTCACCCAAATCTGCCAGAAACGAACCCAACAACCACAACATTCAATCCAACAACACAATACCATCTCTTCATCATATCGACAACAAAAGAATTGGAAAAGTGATTCCTTACCCGGAATGCTTGCTGCCAGAACCAAATCTGCCCGGATTCGCAGAACAGCAGCAACCCGCCTCTGCCCGGAAAAACACACACCCACACACATGAACCACCTGCCGGATCCGTCACCGTCACAGCACGCCGGCGACAACCAACGACGCACGCACAAAAACCCGCCGGAACCAACCCCAAGCCACACACCCACGTCGGCCACCAATCCGACCCAGATCACACAGCAACAACAACACAAACACCACACACCACACACCACACAGACCCGCCACCGTCCGGCCACCACAAAACCCAACACGACCGCCACCAAACACAACCCCAAAACGGATTAGCCACAACTCACTAAAAGAAAGAAATAAAGGAAGAGAGGAGAAGGGGGGTCGGAAGCTTACCCGACCCAAGCAACGGCGACGGCGACCCAGATTAGCCCCCGGTTCCTCTGCAGCCACTACGGTCGTGGTTGCGGCGTAGAGGAGGGAAACGAAGAGGAAGAGACGGCGTGAAGACGGAAGGAAGGAGAGGAGGAAAGCGGAGGGATGACTGAAGGAGAGGGAGAGGAAGGTGAGGGAAAGAGAGAGAGAGTGAAAAGGAAGAAGGAAGGGAGGTAGGAGCGGCGCCGAGTTGGAGAAGAAGAAGAATAAGAGAAAGAGAAAAGAAGAAGAAAAGAAAAAAAAAAAAAGAAGAAGAGGAGTGGCCGGCTAGGGTTTGGCCGCCCCTAATGGACGACATGTCGTTCCACTAGGCGCGGTCAACCCCCTGGTCAACGCGGTTTCTTTTTTTTTTTTTTAAACAGTCTCCAAAACGATGTAGTTCCACTAGTAACCTCGTAAATCTTCGCGTTTCACCCCGTTCTCGATTCCGTTTCCAATGGAACCCGAACCATGAACGACACCAACTTAAAATTGACATTTCCAAGGCATAGTAATTTATTTCCTCGACTAAAACTCGAAAATACCTCAAGGGGTAAAATTGGAATAAAAAATTCAAAAATTCCGAAAAATTAAATTATGAAAATTCGGGGCGTTACATCTGGCTTGACATCACGGTTCGAGTGGATACCGTAGAGGGTCGGGATCATTTTCTGGCTCTTGCTGATTCGGTTCTTCAGTTAGGTGAAAGATCCTAACCGTTTCAGGTATGTTTGTTTTGTTGTTCGGTTTAGTTGCTTCACATGGATCCTTCATGTGTTTCTGGGTTTTCGCTGTGCATTTGTTGCATTTAGATTGTCTATTTTTCATGACCGGAAACTTACAGTGGTAGCGGAGCCTCTTGTGAAGCTCTAAACTTAATTTATAGGCATATGTTGATATGTTCATGCAAATATATATGATGTGTTATATGTGATGTAGCATGATCATTATATGTTGAGTTCATTATGTATATGTTGATGTTGGTTTGTGTCAAAAGTGTTTTGACAACAAGAACTTGATTGGTATGTGATATCAATCAAGGAGTAATTGGCAGTAAGTCGAAGGGGTTTTACAAAACAAAAATCGATCGTCGGTTTTCGGAAGGAACGATGGTCGTTCTAGTGCTGCAGGGCCAAGACATCGATGTTCATAAGATGGACATCGATGTCCACGTGAGGATTTGCCTTGGCCGAGCCTGTTCTATGAAAGGTTGGCCTTGGCAGATTCACATGAACATCGATGTCCAAGAGCCTTGTGAGAATGGTTTGAGATTCTAGAGACCAAATAACATCAATGTTCACTTTATAACATCGATGTCCTTGTGTTCCAGAGTCTCAAACATCAATGTTTAAAACTACTGCCAAATTTTTGGACCTTCGGAACTTTCCAACATCAATGTCCAAGAGTTGAACATCGATGTTCTTGAGTTCCAGAGGCCAATGGACCTTCGGAACTTTCCAACATCGATGTACAAGAGTTGAACATCGATGTTCTTGAGTTCCAGAGGCCAATGAACCTTTGGAACTTTCCAACATCGATGTCCAAGAGCTGAACATCGACGTTCTTGAGCTCTGCCAAGTAGTTTGGACTTCCAGAGCCTGAAGCACATCGACGTTGATGACAGGACATCGATGTCCTTGTGTTCCAGAGGCCAAATGACATCAATGTTCATGACAGGACATCGATGTCCTAGAGTACCCGAGGCCAATGGACATCGATGTTCAGCAATGGACATCGATGTCCTTGAGCATTACCAAGGTGTTGGGAAGAATCAGATTCTCAAAGACATCGATGTTCACTTATGGGCATCGATGTTTGCATGTATCTTTGGTTTCCAAATTTACATAACATCAATATATGATTTGTTGATTATATGCATGTGATGTATGAACATATGTTGATGTAAATATTAAGTTCTTAGTTCCCTTCCTTGATAAGTACTCATCATTGCTTAGATCAACACTTGGTAGGTTTTGCCAAAGCAAGGTGCCAATGTTTATCCTACCAAGGTGCGACTGGATAATTGTAATATCTGAACTGCTTACTGTGGATTTGGACTTAACTAGGTGATCTTAATAGGATTAAGGACTTAGAGGCAAGGAGTTGAGCAATGTCTATAAGATAGACAAGAACAAGTTTTGTTCACTCAACTATCCAAGAGTTACATGAGATGTGATTGACAAGAGTTGTCTACCTAAATTGCTATGATGTAGGTGATCAGCCAAAGTTGACTTATATTATAGTGAAATATGGATCTTGGCCTACTCATGATTATTTTGTTTTCATAGTAAGAGCATCATTTAATAGAATTCCTTGTTAAATGATTTATGTATACATGACTCTTATTTGTGTGAGTTGATATTTGTTGTAGAGCTACCATGGAAGAAAACATAGGTACACTATCATTGCGATCGGTCCTTGAGAAGGAAAAGCTAAATGGGAATAATTTCCTAGAGTGGTATCACAATTTGAGGATTGTTCTCAAACAAGAAAAGAAGCTGTATGCCCTTGAACGGCCTGTTCCGATTGAACCGGCGCCTAATGCTCCTAGGGCAGAAAGGGATGCTTACAAGAAGCATCTTGATGATGCATTAGATGTCGCATGTCTTATGCTAATAACCATGGAATCTGGGCTTCAGAAGCAACATGAGAACATGGGGGCGTTCGATATGATCGAACACCTAAAGATGCTATTTGATGAGCAAGCAAGGCATGAGAGGTATGAGACCTATAAGGCATTGTTCCAATGCAGGATGGCAGAGTCATCACCCGTGAGACCTCATGTGCTCAAAATGATTGGTTACATTGAGAGTCTTGAGGGTCTTGTTTTTCCTTTGCAAATGGAGTTGGCGGTTGATCTAGTCCTGCAATTGTTGCGGGACAGTTACAACCAATTTGTCATGAACTTCAATATGAACCATCTTGACAATTCGTTGTCTGAGTTGCTTAACATTTTGGGAACAACTGAGCAACAAATGAGGGCAAACAAATCCAACTTTTTGATGATTGGAAAATGCAAAGGAAAGGGTAAAGCAAAATTCAACAAGAAGAAGAAATGTGCCAAAAAGTTTGGTGCGTGTGCATCTGCTTGTGATCATGTGCTAAAACCTAAGGGTGGTATTGCAAAGGAAGGACATTGTTTCCATTGCAATAAACCGGGCCATTGGAAGTGCAACTGTCCTGTTTACCTTGAAGAGGTGAAGAAGCACAAGGGAAGTAATACTTCCACTTCAGGTATCTTCGTTATAGAAGCTAATATCTCTATCTTTGCATCATGGGTATTAGAAACCGGATGTGGTTGTCACATTTGTGTAAATGTGCAGGAACTGTGAAAGAGTAAGAGATTGGCAAAGGGTGAGATAGACCTGCGCGTGGGAAATGGAGCAAGAGTTGCTGCATTAGCCGTAGGAACTTACTATCTTACCTTACCGAGTGGTTTGGTTTTAGAACTGGAAAATTGTTATTATGTACCGACCATAAGTAGGAATTTGATTTCTGTGTCTTGTCTTGACAAGAAAGGTTTTTCAATTGTAATAAAGGACAATTATTGTTCTAATTATTTCAATGATGTTTATTATGGTGGTGCGTATTTAAGCAATGGTTTGTATGTTCTTAACCTAGAAACCGCAATCTATAACGTTAATACGAAGAAGGTTAGAATGAACGATTCTAACGAAACCTATCTTTGGCATTGTCGATTGGGCTATATAAATGAGACTCGTATATCTAAACTCCATAAAGATTGACTTTTAGACTCATTTGATTTTGAATCATTTGAGACATGTGAGTCATGTTTGTTAGGCAAGACGACGAAGGTTCCTTTTACCGGTAAAGGTGAAAGAGCTTCGGACTTGTTGGGTCTTATACATAGTGATGTATGTGGACCGATGTCGACACAAGCTAGAGGTGGATTTCAATACTTCATTACATTTACTAACGATTTCAGTAGGTATGGCAATGTGTATCTAATGAGACACAAGTCAGAATCCTTTGAAAAGTTCAAAGAATTCAAGAATGAAGTACAAAATCAACTCGGCAATAGCATTAAAATGCTTCGATCAGATCGAGGAGGTGAATACTTAGGCCGAGAATTTGTTGATCATCCAAAGGAGTGTGGTATAGTATCACAGCTCACTCCACCGGGTACGCCTCAATAGAATGGTGTATCCTAAAGGAGGAATAGAACCTTGTTAGACATGGTTCGTTCGATGATGAGTCAAGGTGACCTTCCTTCTTCATTTTGGGGACATGCATTATTGAGTGCTACATTTTCACTTAACCGTGTTCCATCTAAATCCGTCGAAAAGACACCATATAAGATATGGACTGGGAGGCGTCCCAATTTGTCTTTTATGAGTATTTTGGGTTGTGAGGCTTACGTGAGACGTGAAGCATCAGATAAACTCGGCCCTAAATCCGACAAGTGTCTCTTCGTAGGATACCCTAAGGAAACTAAAGGGTATTACTTCTATAATCCCACCGACCACAAAGTGTTTGTTGCTCAGACTGCTATTTTTCTAGAAAGAGAATTTATTTCTAGAAGAATCAGTGGGAGGAAAATAGAACTCGAAGAAGTTCGAGATCTAGAGGCTGAGGTGGAACAAAGACAGGAACCACAAGATGTTGTGGATGAGAATCCTGTACCTATAACACATGGACCGCGTAGGTCAGATAGGATTCGGTATGAGCCTGAGGGATATGGATTTCTTATGACTCATACTGGAGATGTGATGCTCATAGATGAGGATGAGCCCACTTCCTATCAGCAGGCCATTACGGGTCCGGAATCCAAGAAGTGGCTAGAAGCCATGAATTCGGAAATGGAATCCATGTATGAAAACAAGGTATGGATCTTGGTTGATCCACCCGAAGGGGTAAAACCCATAGGGTGAAAATGGGTCTTTAAGAAAAAGACCGACATGGATGGTAATGTGATTACCTATAAAGGGCGATTGGTTGTGAAAGGTTTCAAACAAGTTGATGATATAGACTATGATGAAACTTTTTCACCAGTTGCCATGGTTAAATCCATCCGGATTCTGTTGGCAATAGCGGCATACCATGATTATGAGAGATGGCAGATGGATGTCAAAACCGCTTTCCTAAGTGGAAATCTTTTAGAGGATGTGTACATGACACAACCTGAAGGTTTTGTCGATCCAAAGAATGCTAATATGGTATGCAAGTTGCAAAGATCCATCTATGGGTTGAAGCAAGCTTCTAGGAGTTGGAATCTTCGTTTTAATGAAGTAATCAAAAAGTTTGGTTTCATTAAGAATGAAGATGAACCATGTGTTTACAAGAAGGTTAGTGAGAGCACTGTTGTTTTCTTGTTGTTGTATGTTGACGACATTCTACTCATTGGGAATGATATTCCGACGCTACAGTCTGTAAAGACTTGGTTAGGGATGAATTTCTCGATGAGGGACTTAGGAGAAGCTACCTATGTGTTAGGTATAAAGATCTATAGAGATAGATCCAAAAGGCTTCTTGGGCTAAGTCAGAGTACGTATATTGACAAGGTGCTAAAGAGGTTTAGCATGCAAGATTCCAAGAAAGGATTCTTACCCTTGTCACATGGCGTAGCTCTCTTAAAGAATCAATGTCCTAGTACGACTAAGGAGAGAGAGTGGATGAGTAAGATCCCTTATGCTTCGGCAATAGGATTTATCATGTATGCCATACTATGTACTCGACCAGATGTCGCTTATGCTTTGAGTGTCACAAGCAGATACCAAGCTGATCCCGTTGAGAGTCACTGGACAGCAGTTAAGAACATCCTTAAGTACTTGAGAAGGACTAAGGATGCATTCCTTGTGTATGGTAGCGTTGATGAGCTTGTTGTAAAGGGTTACACAGATGCTAGCTTCCAAACAGACAGGGATGACTTCAGATTGCAATCAGGTTATGTGTTTTGTCTTGGAGGTGGTGCTGTATGCTGGAAGAGTTCTAAGCAAGAGACAGTTGCAGACTCTACAACAGAGGCTGAGTACATTGCTGCCTCAGATGCAGCGAAAGAGGCTATTTGGATTAAGAAGTTCGTAACTGAACTTGGGGTGGTTCCTAGTATTGAGAGTTTGATTGAGCTCTATTGTGACAATAATGGGACAATCGCACAGGCTCAAGAACCTAGATACCACCAGAAATCCAAACATATACTCCGACGCTATCATCTTATTAGAGAGATCATAGATAGAGGCAATGTCAGGCTGTGCAGATTTCCTTCTGAGAACAATGTAGCAAACCCCTTGACGAAGCCACTCACGCAGCAGAAGCATGATGGTCATTGCGCATCCAATGTTATTAGATACTTGGTTGATTGGCTTTAGTGCAAGTGGGAGAATGTTAGTAATATGCCAGAAAGCCAATCAATGGATGATTGTAGTCATGTATATACATTAAGGTTATTCCAATAAATATGTTTATGAGATAATCGCTTGCACATATTTATAACCCTAGAATACTTTGTATTCTTAAAATGTCCCTAGTTGATTATTATTATGGATGGGTTGTAATAATAAATTAAGACTAGCGTGTGTTGAGAATTATATGAGATATTAATTCTACATACGGGTACAAGTTAGAGAACTTGTGGACTGGACCGACCCACATAAGAACGCTACATGGAACGTTATATGATTGTCATTAGCGGTTCTTATATGTATTGTCCTTAGACCTGTGATCATCAAGGTTCCCAACATATGAGTCGTATACTTTGATATTACTCTTGGCTATTTCGTAAATGAGTAGATTTAGTGTAATCATTGGGTATATGATAAATGTGTAGTGGGTTTTGTATGATCTAGAGGGGATTCGTCCAACCCATATAACGGGTATATTATCGGATGGTTTCTTGATAGAGTTGAACTGTAAATGCACGGCCGTGCTCGGATTATGATATGGTGATATCATTAGTATCTTCACACAGTTTGCTCAAGGATCAAGAAACCGAGATTAAACATATGCGAGATTGACATATTCCATGTCTCGTGTTTAATCTTGATAATGGAACGAAGGGATGATGACATGTTTCCGAGGCATATTGAATCAGTACTGATC
This sequence comes from Turnera subulata, assembly GCA_028386065.3. Classification (NCBI taxonomy): domain Eukaryota; kingdom Viridiplantae; phylum Streptophyta; class Magnoliopsida; order Malpighiales; family Passifloraceae; genus Turnera; species Turnera subulata. The sequence continues at coordinate 233,490 of JAKUCV010006644.1, read as the reverse complement.
TTGTCGTTCGGGTAGCAATGATGTGTTGCTAGACGCCGCTCTTTGCTTATAATTGTAAATGAGTTTACAATTATTGTCGGACGTTACAAGTGCCTACAGGGTCACACACTTAGAATCGTTGATTTGAGCAGGTGGTTGAACCGTGGTTGGACCGTGGTTGGACCATGGTTCGACCAGGCGTGGTTGGACCAGGATCATTTTGGGCTGGTTTGATTCAATAGTTGTTAGAATTATTGGGCCAAACCTGATTGCTTGTGATGTGTAATCCCATTAGTGCTTAGTGGTAGACAAGGTAATGGGTATCTTAATCATGATGGGCCACTGTGTTGGCCATTACCATAAGCACTAATTGAGTGGCATAATTAGATTATGCTTTGGGTTTTTGGCTGATTGCATTCTGGTTTTTGAGAGCCTTGAGAGTGTTTTTCAGACTACCAAGAACACACACAGACACTTCCTTTCTTTGAGAAAGATTGAAGAACAAAACACACCACAAAGCTCCCGGATTTCCGCAGCTAGCACCGCGTTTCGGGAGAGCTCGAGTTGGTTATCGTGTGATGATGTCCGGCTTGACATCACGGTTCGTGTGGATACCGTAGAGGGGCGAGATCATTGTCCGGCTCTTGCTGATTCGGTTCTTCAATTAGGTGAAAGATCCTAACCGTTTCAGGTATGTTTGTTTTGTTGTTCGGTTTAGTTGCTTCACATGGATCCTTCATGTGTTTCCGGGTTTCCGCTGTGCATTTGTTGCATTTAGATTGTCTATTTTGCATGACCGGAAACTTACAATGTGGCCCAGACATACACCACCTCATGGAGCCATCACATTACCCGACAATGATAACCCTTTTGAGCTCAGAACCAACTTGGTTCAAATGGTGCAAAATAAATAGTTTGGAGGTTCGGCGTTGGAGGACCCCAACCAGCACTTGGAGGATTTATCTGGATATCTGTGCCACCACCAGGGTTCAGGGTTGTTCTGAAGATGCTAAGAAGCTTCATCTTTTCAAATTCTCTCTCAGGGATGGAGCCAAAAGATGGCTGAAAACTCTGCCAGCAAATAGCATCACCACCTAGAAGCAAATGGAAGAAGCATACTTAAAGAAATACTTCCCTCATACAAAGATGGATGAGCTTCGTGGGCAAATCTACAATTTTACGTAGAAATATGATGAAACAATGATTCAAGCATGGGAGAGATTTCAGGATCTAATCCAACGCTGCCCTGCCCATACGGTGTACCCGTCAGAGCTGTTGGGGATTTTCTATCGTGCCATGTCACAAGAAGATAGGCGCACTCTTAATGTCGCAGCGCCTGATGGGAAGTTTAAGCATGCACTATATGAGGATGCCAAGAGAATCATGCTTAACCTAGAAGAGGATGATGAGCCACGACACAGTGTGAGAGGTGTGCATCATATTGACAAGAACACCAATATAGAGGCCCAGCTCGCTGCTATCTCTAAGAAACTCAAAGACTTGACCACCAAGCTAGTGCAACCTGTAGCTCAGGTACAACCTATTGCCCAATATAGTGTATGTGAAATTTGCAGTGGCCCTCACTCTTTTCTTGAGTGTCTTGAGAACAATTCAGAGTAGGCAAATTTCATTGACCGCCGCCCAAACCTGTCCTACAGCAACTACAATCAGGGGTATAACCAGGGCTGGCGTTCGAACCCTAACCAGACCTATAATCAGGGGTACCAACAGCAAGGCCAGCAGTTGCAGCGGCAAGGTGGACAGCAAAGAGGGTATTCTGAGTTGACCCAAATGGTGAAGTAACTGCTGGAAGGGCAGAACAGGATGGATAAGGAGCTCAATCAGTTGAAGACCCATAATAAGATGCTTGAGAACCAGTTTTCACAGTACGCTATACAGTAGCAGCAGCCACAGGGTAGGCTCCTAGGCCAAATAGAGGCAAACCGAAAGGAAAAGTGTAATGTAGTGACTCTAAGCAGTGGGAAAGAGCTTGCAGAGCCTATTTCTAAACAAGCACAAGTGACAGTGCCCGATTCTGAGAAGAAACAGGAAGCAGTGCCTCATCCAGTGACGTTGTCTGAGACTGCGCCAAAGAAAAAGCCTCTGCCAGTGCCCTATCAGCCATCACTGCCATTCCCACAGGTTTACAGGAAGAGCAGGCTTGAGGATCAGTAAAAAAAGTTCGTGGATATGCTTAGTGGTCTCCGAAGAAGAAATTTCATTCGCCACTATCTTAGATCTGATGCCCACATATGCAAAATTTCTAAAGGAGATCCTCATTAACAAGCGTACTGTGGAGAAACAAACAGTGGCTTTGATAGCAAGCTGCAGTGCCGTGTTGCAGCATCAAATTCACACCCCCAAGCTGGGCGATCCAGGGAGTATCTCCATTCCTTATGAAATTGGAACTCAATATTTTAACAGAACTTTATATGACTTAGGGGCCAGTGTGAGTTTGATGCCTTTACTAGCAGCACAGTAGTTGGATTTTGGAGAGATCAAACCTACCCACATGGTGCTGCAGCTTGCCGACCGTTCCATTAAGTATCCTATTGGAGTCCTTGAAGATGTGACTATGAAAATAGGGAAGTTTTTCATTCCCTAAGACTTTGTCATCATGGATATGAAGCTTGATGCCCAAACTCCGATCATCCTTGGAAGACCTTTTCTAGCCACAACAGGCACGTTGCTTGATGCAAGAGACAGAAGTGTGACACTTAGAGTGGGTAAGGAGACGGTTGAATTTAATGTGCAGAAGGCTATGAAGTCTGAAATCCCCACTAATGCTTGCTATATGGTTCGAATCCTGGATGATGATTTGGAGGATATTGTGGCAGAAGCAGCGCCAGCTGCTAACACTGCTGATACATTATTGGAGTGTTTGGCCAATAGTGGAGTACCGGAGGGTAAAGATCCTGCTGTGGGAGATGTGTCATTCTTACTATCCAAAACTCCAATTGTACATCCCTCACAACAGGCGTTTGAAGTGCTCCAGCGGCCAGCACCAGATGCTGCTAAACCTGAAGCCGTTCCAGCGGTGGAATTGAAACCACTTCCACCCTACCTCAGGTATGACTTTCTTGGCCCTAATAATTCTTTTCCATTTATTATTAGTGCTAACCTTTTTGCAGGTGAGAGAGATGCTTTGGTGAGTGTACTCAAGCAGCACCGTGCTACTATTGGGTACACTATTGACGATATTAAGGGAATCAACCCTTCTCTCTGCATGCATAGCATCCCACTGGAGGAGGGATGCAAGGCCACGGTTGAGCATCAGCGGAGGCTCAACGAGAACATGAAAGAGGTTGTCAAGAAGGAAATCCTCAAACTTCTTGACGCTGGGATCATTTATCCCATCTCGGATAGCCCATGGGTAAGCCCTGTTCATGTGGTGCCCAAAAAGGGAAGGATGACAGTGGTCCGCTATGATAATAATGAGTTGATCCCTACCCGTACAGTGACGGGGTGGCGCATGTGTATTGACTACCGCAAGCTTAACAGCGCCACTTGTAAGAACCATTTTCCCCTTCCTTTCATTGATCAGATCCTTGAGCGCCTTGCCAAGCATACACAACTCTGCTATTTGGATGGGTACTCAGGGTTCTTTCAGATTCCCATCCATCCCAATGACCAGGAGAAGACTACCTTCATCTGGCCCTACGGTACGTTTGCACACAGGCGCATACCCTTTGGTTTGTATAATGCGCCTGCTACTTTTCAGCGTTACATGATGAGCATATTTTCTGATTTCATTGAGAACATCATGGAGGTTTTTATGGACGATTTTTCTGTTTATGGTACTTCAATTGATGATTGTTTAAGAAATCTAACCAAGGTGCTGCAGCGCTGTGAGGAGACCCATTTAGTACTAAAATGGGAGAAGTGTCACTTCATGGTAAGGGATGGTATTGTAGTGGGACATTTAGTCTCAGGACGTGGTATTGATGTGGATAAGGCAAAAATTGAAGTTATTGAGAAATTGACTTTACCCAGCAGTGTTAAAGTTATTCATAGTTTTCTTGGCCATGGTGGTTTCTATCGACGCTTTATTAAGGATTTCTCAAAGATTGCAAAGCCTTTGACGAACCTCCCTAATAAAGATGTCGACTTTGTATTTGATCAGTCTTGTGTAGATGCTTTTTGCAGGTTAAAGAAGGCGCTGGTGAATGCACCGATCATGCAGCCCCTTGACTGGACACTGCCGTTTGAGATCATGACTGATGCCAGCGATCATGTTCTTGGTGTTGTGGTGGGACAGAGGAAAGATGGCAAGCTACACGCCATATATTATGCCAGCCGCACATTAGATGATGTCCAACTAAACTACGCCACCATTGAGAAGGAGCTGCTAGCGGTGGTGTTTGCTAATGACAAATTCCGGTCCTATCTTCTTAGGTCAAAGATGATTGTCCATACGAATCATGTTGTCTTGAGATACCTCTTGACCAAGAAGGAAGCAAAACCCCATCTTATTCACTGGATTCGTCTTCTCCAAGAGTTCTACTTGGAGATTGTCAATAAGAAAGGGACTGAGAATGTTGTGGCAGACCATCTTTCTCGGATTGTCCTAAATGGGGATTATTCACCTCTGGATGCACCCCCTATTAATGATCAGCTGCCGGAAGAGTACTTGGTGGTAGTAGTGCACACTGTCTGGGTGACCAGACCCGCTGCTGAAAATTTTCGACCGGATTTCCCATGGCATGCACCATATGTGAACTACATTGTTTGTGGCGTGTTCCCACCTGATATCAGCGATTCCCAGAAGAAGAAATTCCTATCTGATATCAAGCACTATTACTATGATGAGGCATACTTGTACAAGCGCTGTGGAGATAGCATCATTCGCATGTGCCTACCCGAGGAGTCCCATAAAACGGTCATTGCCAGCTGCCACCAAACCCCCTATGGAGGACATTATGGTGCCCAAAAGACAGCCATCAAGGTTCTTCATTCTGGCTTCTTTTAGCCCACAATCTACAAGAATGCAAGGGAGTTTGTGCAATTTTGTGACCACTGCTAGCGCACTGGGAATATTTCCCAGTGCCATGAAGGTCCGTAGCAGGGCATGCTGTTTGTTGAGCAATTTGATGTGTGGGGTATTGACTTCATGGGTCCTTTCCCCTCTTCTAAGTCAAATCAGTACATCCTCGTCGCTGTTGACTACGTAACCAAGTGGGTTGAGGCCATTGCGTCTCCAACCAATGATGGCCCCAGTGATGGAGGGTCTCACTTGTGTGACAAGTTATTTGCGGTGCTGTTGAAGCAATATGTTGTCACTCATATTGTTGCAACGCCCTATCACCCACAGACCAGTGGGCAAGTGGAGGTTTCTATTAGGGAGAGCAAGCGTATCCTGTAGAAAACTGTTAGTGCCACCCGCAAGGATTGGTCAATGAAGCTGAATGATGCGTTGTGGGCATATCGGACTGCCTACAAGACTCCTATTGGCACAACGCCCTACAGACTTGTATGTGGGAAGTCTTTCCACCTTCCGATTCGGTTGGAGCAAAAAGCCTACAGGGCAATAAAGGCTTTGAACTTTGATGATAAAGCAGTCGGCGCTGCTAGGCAGCTGCAGCTCAATGAGATTGAAGAAATCTGCCTAGAGGCCTATGAGAATAATAAAATCTATAGGGAAAGGTCCAAGAGGCGGCATGATAGAAATATCATTCGTAGACAGTTCCGTGAGGGTGAAGTAGTGTTGCTGTTTAACTCCCGCCTAAAACTGTTCCCTGAAAAACATCAATCTCGATGGACAGGGCCCTATATAGTGGGGAGAGTGTTTCCACATGGTGCTGTTGAGATTCGGAAGGGTGATGCACCACCTTTCAAGGTGAACCACCAGCGGCTCAAGCTGTACTTTCCCAATGCACCAGTGGATGAGCCGATCACTGCTTTACTAGCAAGACCCACTGCTGAGTGATTTGCATGGTGTCCAACTACAAGACATGAAAGAAGCGCTGCTCGGGAGGCAACCCGAGGTAGGTATTCATTTTAGTACATCGCTTTAGTTTTATTTTTGTTGTTTTGTCTTTGTTGTTGTTTTGCAGCCCTAAAAAGTATAAAGATCCAAAAAAAACCATAAAGACAAGGGCACTGTGATGGGCAGCAACGGCACTTCTCGTGCAACACACCATTTTCGGCAAACAGAGAAGCATTCTTATCCTTTCTCTTGCAGTTTATATTTGTCAGCATGCACTGTGTGCGATGACGTGTGTTATATTTGCTGTGTTTTGCTAAATGACTGTCTGTGAATACCCGACCCAAAATCACTTGGGCCTATTCACCTTTTCTTTACACCTTCTTCATAACCATCATCCAACATCTTTGGAGTCGCCAACCAAATTTTATTAAGGCACAAAAACTTGGGAAAAATCCTTCATGTGACTCCATTTAGGCAACTGGATAATGAACCAAAGATGCTGGACCCGGAGATTCGTCATGGATGGGAAGGTGTTAGGCACCCATCCATGTTGGGGCGAAACTTTGTGCAATTAGAGGATTTTGTGTGCCTTGTGCAAGTGTGCAAGTGTGAGCACCAAAACACATAATAACTGAATATTAAAAAAGAAGGGGGAGAAGAAGAAGAATGGGATTGAGTTTCCACCACTAGAAACCACCTACGAACCCCGGCGACCGGGTTCAAAGCCCACGTAGTTCTTGACATGGCATCACAACAGTCACATCATCATCAACATCAAAATCTCAACAATAATTGGTCAGACAAAAAGGGATTAGGATTACCTCTTTTAGCCCTGCTCTAGCACCTTGGTTTGGGTTGTGCCTCCCACACAATTTCCACCCACTTCTCAACTCAATCTTGGAGTTCTTCTTGATTTTTCCCTTTGCTGCCTTCAATGGATGATGCTACCCACAAAATTCTACCAGAGTTTTCCTATGGAACTATTTCTTAAGCTTGGAGAGATAGAGTTTCTCCAAGCTTTAAAGCTTTATGAAGAGTGTTTGTGTAATAGAATGTGTGTCCCTGGGAATGTGAGAGAGGGGTCCTATTTATAGTGTTCCTGGTAGCCTAGGGGCATGGACCAACTTAATGATCAAGGCAATAGCCAAAAATCTGGGACAAAACCGAGTAGAATCAGATTACAGGCAAAAATTGGGGAGAAAACGCGTTTCTGGGTGTGCATGACCGCCATCGCCAGCGGTCATCCTATGGACGACAGCCAGGCCTGGGCGGTCATGGGTGGAAGACCGCCCAGGCCTGGCGATCATCCCGAGATGACCACCCGCGCCTACGCGTCTCACCCGTTCTTTCCTTTTTCGGTTCCGATTCTCCCCTAATTGATCCCTAATTGATCCTACCGCGTAATTAACCCATAGACTGCCCAGAATCCTCTGCTTCCTTGATTACTACTCCTCTCAATCATCTCCTAATTGACTAATTACACATTGATGCCTCATTTTAAGCCAAAATTATGCCACGAAAATCAAAGCTAAATTTGTCTGCAAGCAAGGTGTTAATGGGCTGTGCAACTCTGAAGAAAAGTCCATACCTTATTAAATTGGATCCTTACATTTATCTTCAACTCCAGAATAAATATAATTGGGTTTAATAAATAAACAAGCCCAAATTTAATGAGATAAAATACATTTTAGCAATTTAGTCCTTAACATATCCTATGATTAAATCGTCTCATTAATCCTACGCATATAAAAATCTTAATTACTATAACGTATAAATTCTACTAAAATTAAACCCCATTCGTGCTTCAACCCAAGACTAACTCATCAATCTTATGATTCAAACACGTTTGGAGTCTATTCTCAATATAATTTTCATGGGTCAAATTTGGATGTTCACACTATCATACCCCTGCATACATGCATTTACATCCTCGAGAGTTCGCGCCAAAATTCATGTTTGGGGGTTTCTTATTCTTCGCGAGCCAATAAAGGAAACAGTGGCAGATTTTTGCAGAATTTTGGGAACTGGGGCTAGTTAATTGCAGAAATATTTGGAGCTGTGAAATTGGGATGGCCGAAAAATTTGGGAGCAGTGTCTTCGTGGCACTTATGGTGGTTTATTAACCATTACCACCAACATCCATCACCTTCCATTCATTCCTCCCTAAATCCACTCCACTTTCTTCTCCACTTGCCAACACAACCGGCCACCCCCCCCCCCCACACACACACATCATCCAGTCCAGATTCATCCCCCCTATCCACACACTGACCCACACGTCGCCATCCTTTCTCACCAATCCTCTTCTTTCTTTTCTTTTTCTTTATTTCTTTTCCTATCTTTCTCCCCACCAACCCCGAGCCCCCCTCCTCTCTCTCCCTCCCTCTCCTTCCAAATCCCTAACCCCCACCTCACGCCACCGCCTCTGCCACCCCCCCACACCACCCCGCCACCGGCTGACGACAACATCCTCCGCCACCCAAACCCCCTAGATGACATCCTCCCACTCCCCTAGCACACTCCGACCTCTCCGAATCCCTTCAACAACCCCGAGCCACCGACGCCCACTCAATCGGGCTCCTCTTCTCACCATGAGCAACCACCACACGCACCGGTCCAGGGGAAGGAGATGATGTCGTGGACCTCGAGGACCCAAACACTCCCTTCATCACCACTTCCCTCATCCCGCACCCAACCAGTCGCACTGGCCGGAGCGCGACGCAGCAGGCCTCCCTAGCCATCCGCACTACTGCTGCCAATGCCAAGAGGGAAAGGAAGAGGCCGGCTAACTCCTCTCCACCGCCCGCTAAATGCAGCCGTGCCCGGACACCTGCTTCTGGTCGCAATGCCAGGAGCCGCGACGCTGCTGATACTGAGCATGATTCTAGTGCCGCTGAGCCCCTACCTCCGCCGATCATCACTTTTATGAGTGATCATCATCGTCAGCAGTACGCGGAACTGTAAGTAACCAGGCATGCAAACTTGACAATCAAGAGCAGCGGAAAGACCCGGAAACCTTAGAGGATCCAAGTGAAGCAACTAAATCGAACAACAAAATGAACATACCTGAAACAGTTAGGATCTTTCACCTAACTGAAGAACCGAATCAGCTAGAGCAAGAAGGATATCCTGCTCCTCTATGGTATCCACACGAACCGTCAATCACAGGCTGGAATCGTCTTACGATCTCCAAACCCCGAGCACTCCCGAACCGTGGTGCTAGCTACGGATTTCCGGGAGTTATGTGGTGTAACTTTCTTTCTCAAAGAATGTGTAAGTGTTTCAGTGTGTTTTTTGCTGGTTTGAAAAACACTCTCAAGGCTCTCCAAAACCAGAATGCAATCAGGCAAAAACCCAAAGCATAATCAAATTATGCCACTCAATTAGTGCTTATGGTAATGGCCAACATAATGGCCCATCATGATTAAGATACCCATTATCTTGTCTACCACTAAGCACTAATGGGATTACACATCACAAACAATCAGGTTTAGCTCAATAATTCTGACAATTATTGAATCAAACCAGCCCAAAATAACACTGGTCCAACCACGGTCCAACCATGGTCCAACCACACCTGGTCGAACCATGGTCCAACCGCGGTTCAACCACCTGCTTGAATCAACGATTCTAAGTGTGTGACCCTGTAGGCACTTGTAACGTCTGGCAATAATTGTAAACTCATTTACAATTATAAGCAAAGAGCGGCGTCTAGCAACACATCATTGCTACCCGAACAACAAGATCAGTCCTGATTCAATATGCCTCGGAACCATGTCATCGTCCTTTCGTCCCATTATCAAGATTAAACCGAGACATGGAAACATCAATCTCGTATATGTTTAAACTTAGTTTCTTGATCCCCGAGTTAACTGTGTAAAACGGATCCTAATGATATCACCATATCATATAATCCGAGCATGCCATGCATTTACAGTTCAACTCTATCAAGAGGCCCATCTGATAATATACCGGTTATATGGGTCGGACGAATCCCTTATTGATCAATCAAAACCCACTACACATTTATCATATACCCAATGATTATCCTTAAGTCCACCCAGTTACGGATGACTAGGAATAATATCAAAGTATATGACTTACATGTTGGGAACCTTGATGATCTCAGGTCTAAGGACAATACATCTAAGAACCACTAATGACAATCATATAACGTTCCATGTAGGGTTCTTATGTGGGTCGGTCCAGTCCACAAGTTCTCTAACTTGTACCCGTATGTAGAATTCATATCTCATATAATTCTCAACATACATTAGTCTTAATTTATTATTACAACCCATCCATAATAGTAATCGACTAGGGACATTTTAAGAATACAAAGTATTCTAGGGTTATAAATATGTGCAAGCGATTATCTCATAATCATATTTATTGGAATAACCTCAATGTATATACATGACTACAATCATCCATTGATTGGCTTTTGGGCATATTACTAGCAGGAAGAAGGGGGTAATGAGGTTTTAAACTCCCGATTCTTTGACCCAAGCACTCCCGTTGCTTATAAGTGGACCTCAATGATTGATGAGTTATTTGAGGCAATTGGTTGGAAACAGTTTGCTGTGATGAGGGAGTTTAGCTATACTCATCTGACTAGGGATTTTTACGGAAGTTTTCATTTGATTGAGTCCAACAGTGACACTGGCGAGCTCGAGCAGATTTTTTTCTGGCTGGAGAACCGGACACACATTGTGACGCTGCAGGAGTTGAATGCTATGTTTGGATTTGCTGATGACGGTTTGATGGAGCCTCTTGAGGAGTATAATGCTGCGGTTGTTTGGGAAGCGTACTCCACTGACCCACTGCCCTACAATCCCTCTCGGTCCCCTGGCACTGCATTGAAGGACCCGATGCTGCGCTATGTGCATAAAGTTTTGGTTCGCACCATTTTCTGCCGGGCAAGCAGCAAGACATTGGTGACGACTGAGGCGCTGTTCTTCCTTTGGTGCTTTGTCAACCGCCGCCAGGTCAACACTGGACATTACATTTTTGGACGGTTCCATAATCACCTGTCCAAGACTTATTTGGGTTGTTCCAGTTTCATCATAGCTCTGGCCATACACTGCCAGGTCGATCTCACTCGCTACAGGGCATTGGAGGAGGTTGTCACCTACGGCCCCAGAGAGGCTGCTAAGTTCCTTGGGCACTAGGATCCCACTAAGCGGCAGTGGGAGGCTGGTTCTACTTCTGGTGCATTAGCAGCGTCCACTGCTGAGGAGTTCCAAGCGCTACAACAACACTTTGACGCCCGCATGACTGCTATGCAGGCTGCACATGATAAGCAGTTCCACCTGCTGCATGGTCTTCTCCTCTCCATTCAGGAGCAGCTGCCGCTGAAGGCCCCTTGATGTACTTCGGCTCGACTCCCGGGATTTGCATTTCATATTTCCTTTTAGCATGTTTGTTTTACTTCCTTTATTTTCTATTGGACAAGTTTGGGGGAGTGTTTCCCTTTTTGTTTTATTTCTTTGTTTTTGTTATATTGTGCTAACTTTCTGCCCCAGTGCAGACACTGTGGCGTTTAAGTTTGGGGGGGGGGGGGCAGATATTAGCATTTCTCTGTTGTGTTTTGTTTATGCATTGTGTTGTGTATGTTGTTGGTTTTTATAAGCATTTTCTCGATTTATTCGCTCATACAGCACACTGACAGCGGCGCTGCTTACTTGTTGTTTTCGATTCCTGTTTATTTTAACATTCGATTTTGGCTCGTTTTAAGTCAAGCTTAGTCTATGCAGGATGTGAAATCGAAATCAGTATTGTAATCATGCCCCATCGAGGTGACTATTTTAGAACCGACTTTTTTTTTTTTCGAGGCGAAATTTTTATCATCTTGGCATATTTAAGGATATGATATAGGCATTTTTTGATGAACTTAATTTGACTTTATCTTACCTATATCACTATTTCACTTGACAACCCCGTTTGAGCCTAAGTTAATAGTTGATTTTCTTTAATATTACCCACACCATCACACCTTAGCCTTTTGAGCCTTGCACGACCATCATGGTGCTTTTAAAGCACATTGTTTTTTGAATTTGAGCCCCAAGCTATCTGCTTGCTTTCCTAGTTCTACTTTTCAGTGTGACAGTGTTGTGGCAGCGTCGCTGCTAGGTGAAAAAGATGGAGTTTGTCAAAATTCTTAAATGGAGCTTGGTAATTCAATGTCATGGAGATTTGTAATGTACAGTTGTAAGATCAAGGGAGTTTTATAAATAAGGGTACATAAAAAAAAAAACAAAAAAAAACGTCAGAATCAAAAGTGAAAAGAGGTACCCATTTGCTCCCTTGAAAATCTTTACTTTATATATTCTCCTATATGCAATATGTGCTCCAATATTTCTGGTTTACTTGGTTTGAGAACTAATTTGAAGAAGAAGCTATCTGAGTTAGAATTTTGGAAGGTAAGCAGCTGTTGTTAGCCTGTCTAAATCCCTTTCTTTGATAGCCTAACCTATCCCCATTACAAGACCAAGAAAGACCTGTTGTAACGTCCCGAATTTTCGTAATTTGATTTTTTCGGAATTTTCGAAATTTTTATTCCAATTTTACCCTTGGGGTATTTTCGAGTTTTAGTCGAGGAAATTGATTACTATGTCTTGGAAATGTCAATTTTAAGTTGGTATTGTTCATGGTTCGGGTCCCGTGGAAAACGGATTCGAAATCTGGGTGAAACGCGGAGTTTAATATGGGGTCTATCGAAACTACGTCGTTTTGGAGTTTTGAAAAAAAGAAAAAAAAAAAAACAGCTGCTGGTCAACGGGGCGGGTTGACCGCGCCAAGCTAAACGACACGACGTCGTTTTGGCTTGGTGGGTCAAAAACCCTACCCGGACCCCCTTTCCTCTCCTCTTTCTTTTCTACTCATTCTTTTTCTTTTCTTCCACTTCGTTCCTGCAAGCCGCCGCACCCCTATCTTCTTCATCTTCCTCTCTTTTTTTTCTTCTTCCTCTTCTTCTCCCTCTCGTTTTCTTCCTTCTCTCCCTCTCTCCCTCACCTTCCTTCCTCACACTCCACACACGCCGCCACCAACACTTGGTTTTTTCTTCGTGGGCCGCCGTCGCCGTTGAACGAACTGCAAGGGCCGAGGCCGGCTGACCGGAGACGGAAGAGAGGATCCCGTGAGGCCTTTCTCTCGCCACCGGCTGCGTCGCCGACGAGGTAAGCCCGGTCTCCTCATCCCTCTCGGTTTCTATTTCGTTTTTTCTACTTTCTTTGTATTTTTCTTTTTCTTCTTTTCTTCGATGACCTCTTTGGCCGGTGTGCTCTATTCGTTTGTTTTGGTTTTAATGGAGTTGTTGTGTTGTTGCTCCGGGTTGGCTTCGGGTCTGACTTGGTGGTGTTTGTGGATTTGTGTTTTGGTGGCCGGTATTGGTGGTGCTCGGCGTTGGCGTGGCTGCGGGGGTGTGTGTGTTCCGGCAGTGAGGTGCCGTGTGTGCGCGTGTGTTCTGCCGGCAGAGGGTTGAGGTTCGGTTCCGGCAGTAAACTTCCGGGTAAGGGCCATCTTGTTCCTCTTCTTTTGTAATCCGTTTTTTTTTAAGTTCTGTGTGGTTTGGTGTTGAGTGATGTGAATGTGATGTTGTTGTCGGTTGTGGCAGTTTTTGGGTATTTTCCGGCGAGTTCACCGGAATCCGGCGAAGGCTTGGGAATTTTCCGGCGAGACGGGAAAATCCCGGCAAAGGCTCGGGTCTTGATTTTCGGCATTTTAACGGTATACCGGATGTACAACTTGTATGCATTCATGGCATGTACTATAATTCGGAATTGGGTCATGTACTTAAGTGTGTTTAGTGGAAACCGAGAGTGTGAGAAGTTTGAGGCCGGTAATTACCGACACGGGTAGAACCTTATGCTGGGAATCTTTGGACATCGCATTAACCTTGGACTTATGTAACGGGCTTTAAGCCCAAACCTATAATTAATTAAATAAGGACTTAAGGGAGTGGGCTTTAGGCCCGGAAATCGAATTTGGGCTTAGATTGGGTTTTAGGCCGGAAACCCGTAAAGGACATAATGTGTGGGCCATAGGCCCGGGAACTACTCTTGGACTTAGTTGGGCTTAAGCCCGGTGAACCTTAGGTCCCGGTACTCGGAGTTTTGGTGAAGAGAACATTAAGTCGGGTTTAGACCCGGGAATTACATAGTCGACTAGCTTGGGATGGGTTTAACTCAGTTGAGCATTATAGTTGCATGCATGCACGTCTTTATTGTTTGTGTTTGTAATTTGTTGTGTGTGCCGGTATTCAGGCACGGGTAATACCTCGGGAGCTGGAGGATCGGTTTTGGGAAAAGCTCCACAGGACAATCGTCGTTGAGGTGACTTTACATGTCTTTTTATGTTTGTTTGCATGAGCTCGTTGGAATGGTTTGTTTGAGTTGCATGCTTGTTTGCTAACATGCTGTAATCTGTATTGTGTGCCTAAGTGTACTTTTTGCTTATGAGCTGGATGATTGGAATGTTATGGTTTATAACATGTGATGTGATTCTGGGTGTTTGGTGTGATGTGTTGAGGGTCGGAGACCCGGTTATCAGTTTGAGATGTTTTATCACACAACCCTGTTTAATCACAACTAATGGCACACATGGACTTATAATTTGTAGATAAAGATAATGTACAGTAGAAGTTAGGCTACTGTGTGCTGATGACCGGTTGTTTCGAGCGGGAAGTGATACCCCTCGGGTTTGCTTGCGGATGAGCAAGTGTTATGCAGTTTTGCATGTGGGTCTGTGATGACCGGTTTCTACCTCCCTCCTTCTACCTCCCCCTTTCTACCTCCCTCTTTCTCTCTGTCTCTCTCTCTCTCTCTATATGGTTATGTTGGGCTTCGTGCCTGGTTGTATTTGGGCTTATGCCTGGTTGTCTCATGAGACGGGACCGAGCTCGACGCACACAGTAGGGGCCCTGAATAATAAATTATAATAAGAAAACTTAACACACAACAGATGGAGAATAATAAACTGTATGCTTGATTGTGTTGGCATGTTAGTACTGATTGTTGTATGTTTGCATGCTAGTCTGTTGCTCTTCTTTCCTTTCGAACTTGATCTGCACACTCTCATAATTAGATATATATTGCTCACTGAGTAGGCGACCCACATAATCGCCAACGTTGTTTTTCAGACTTTAGATAGCGTGCAGTCACTTACCATCCTTCCAGAGTACGGACGTGGTTATCTTAGCAGGTAGCTGTGCTTGATCTCCCGGTTGGATCCTTAGAGTCGGCATGCATACTGTTTTGTTTCTCACATTCTTATTCCATTTATTTCTTCCGCTGCATTGGAATTTTTATCGAGATGTCACTTTTGATTTTGGATTATATTATCGGCGGATTGCCGGGTTTTTGTACTGATGATGTTTCGGCAGGATGCCGGGTTGTTTGTGGCTTGATAAGCCGGATTGGTTTTTGTTCTTTATGACATCTCGTTTTTATTAAGAATATTGGATATTTTTGATATTGGAATTCGTGTCCTGGGTTTCAAGGGCATTTTGGTAATTTCCTTGAGTTTTGGTATTTTATAGTTAAATTGGGACACGGGTGTTTCAGCTTGGTAGCGGAGCCAGGTTCTTTTCTTCCCACTTCTGGAAGAGTTTGCAGACAGCTTTGGGTACTAAGCTGAATTTCAGTACTGCATTCCATCCGCCGACTGATGGGCAGTCAGAGAGGACTATACAGACGCTGGAGGATATGCTTAGAGCCTGTGTGCTCAATTTTAGTGGTTCTTGGGATGAGACTTTACCGTTGGTTGAGTTTGCCTATAACAACGGGTATCACTCCAGTATCGGTATGGCGCCATATGAGGCTTTGTATGGGCGGAAGTGTCGTAGTCCGATCTGTTGGGATGAGGAAGGTCTGAGACACGTGATTGGTCCGGACCTAGTCCAGGAGATTGTTGATCAGATCGAGGTGGTTAAGCAGTGCATGAGGGCTGCTCAGGATCGGCAAAAGAGTTTTGCCGATAAGCATCGTCGGGAGATGGAGTACAATGTTGGTGACAGAGTCTTCCTCCGTGTTGCTCCCTGGAGAGGTGTTATTCGGTTTGGGAGGAAGGGCAAGTTGAGCCCTCGTTATATTGGTCCTTATGAGATCATGGAGCGGATTGGTCCGCTGGCCTACAGGTTGGCTTTACCGGAGGAGCTGTCGCGCATACATGATGTATTCCATGTTTCGATGCTGAGGCGTTATCGGTCTGATCCTAGTCATGTTGTATCCCCGACAGAGGTGGAGGTTTCTGAGGATTTGACTTATGTTGAGGAGCCAGTTGAGATTCTTGCTCGGGAAGAGCGACAGTTGAGGAATCGAGTTATTCCGATGGTTCGGGTTAGGTGGAGCCATCATTCTCCGAATGAGGCTACTTGGGAGGTTGAGTCCCATATGCGGGAGCAGTTTCCCCATCTATTTTGATGTTCTTATCTTGCAATTTCGAGGACGAAATTTCCTTAAGTGGGGTAGAACTGTAACGCCCCGAATTTTCGTAATTTGATTTTTTCGGAATTTTCGAAATTTTTATTCCAATTTTACCCTTGGGGTATTTTCGAGTTTTAGTCGAGGAAATTGATTACTATGTCTTGGAAATGTCAATTTTAAGTTGGTATTGTTCATGGTTCGGGTCCCGTGGAAAACGGATTCGAAATCGGGGTGAAACGCGGAGTTTAATATGGGGACTATCGAAACTACGTCGTTTTGGAGTTTTGAAAAAAAAAAAAAAAAGACAGCTGCTCGTCAACGGGGCGGGTTGACCGCGCCAAGCTAAACGACACGACGTCGTTTTGGCTTGGTGGGTCAAAAACCCTACCCGGACCCCCTTTCCTCTCCTCTTTCTTTTCTACTCATTCTTTTTCTTTTCTTCCACTTCGTTCCTGCAAGCCACCGCACCCCTATCTTCTTCATCTTCCTCTCTTTTTTTTCTTCTTCCTCTTCTTCTCCCACTCGTTTTCTTCCTTCTCTCCCTCTCTCCCTCACCTTCCTTCCTCACACTCCACACACGCCGCCACCAACACTTGGTTTTTTCTTCGTGGGCCGCCGTCGCCGTTGAACGAACTGCAAGGGCCGAGGCCGGCTGACCGGAGACGGAAGAGAGGATCCCATGAGGCCTTTCTCTCGCCACCGGCTGCGTCGCCGACGAGGTAAGCCCGGTCTCCTCATCCCTCTCGGTTTCTATTTCGTTTTTTCTCCTTTCTTCGTCGATTTCTTTTTCCTCTTTTCTTCGATGACCTCTTTGGCCGGTGTGCTCTGTTCGTTTGTTTTGGTTTTAATGGAGTTGTTGTGTTGTTGCTCCAGGTTGGCTTCGGGTCTGACTTGGTGGTGTTTGTGGATTTGTGTTTTGGTGGCCGGTATTGGTGGTGCTCGGCGTTGGCGTGGCTGCGGGTGTGTGTGTGTTCCGGCAGTGAGGTGCCGTGTGTGCGCGTGTGTTCTGCCGGCAGAGGGTTGAGGTTCGGTTCCGGCAGTAAACTTCCGGGTAAGGGCAATCTTGTTCCTCTTCTTTTGTAATCCGTTTTTTTTTTAAGTTCTGTGTGGTTTGGTGTTGAGTGATGTGAATGTGATGTTGTTGTCGGTTGTGGCAGTTTTTGGGTATTTTCTGGCGAGTTCACCGGAATCCGGCGAAGGCTCGGGAATTTTCCGGCGAGACGGCAAAATTCCAGCGAAGGCTCGGGTCTTAATTTTCGGCATTTTAACGGTATACCGGATGTACAACTTGTATTCATTCATGGCATGTACTATAATTCGGAATTGGGTCATGTACTTAAGTCTGTTTAGTGGAAACCGAGAGTGTGAGTAGTTTGAGGCCGGTAATTACCGACACGGGTAGAACCTTAGGCCGGGAATCTTTGGACATCGCATTAACCTTGGACTTATGTAACGGGCTTTAAGCCCAAACCTATAATTAATTAAATAAGGACTTAAGGGAGTGGGCTTTAGGCCCGGAAATCGAATTTGGGCTTAGATTGAGTTTTAGGCCGGAAACCCGTAAAGGACATAATGTGTGGGCCATAGGCCCGTGAACTACTCTTGGACTTAGTTGGGCTTAAGCCTGGTGAACCTTAGGTCCCGGTACTCGGAGTTTTGGTGAAGAGAACATTAAGTCGGGTTTAGACCTGGGAATTACATAGTCGACTAGCTTGGGACGGGTTTAACTCAGTTGAGCATTATAGTTGCATGCATGCACGTCTTTATTGTTTGTGTTTGTAATTTGTTGTGTGTGCCGGTATTCAGGCACGGGTAATACCTCGGGAGCTGGAGGATCGGTTTTGGGAAAAGCTACACAGGACAATCGTCGTTGAGGTGACTTTACATGTCTTTTTATGTTTGTTTGCATGAGCTCGTTGGAATGGCTTGTTTGAGTTGCATGCTTGTTTGCTAACATGCTGTAATCTGTATTGTGCGCCTAAGTGTAATTTTTGCTTATGAGTTGGATGATTGGAATGTTATGGTTTATAACATGTGATGTGATTCTGGGTGTTTGGTGTGATGTGTTGAGGGTCGGAGACCCGGTTATCAGTTTGAGATGTTTTATCACACAACCCTGTTTAATCACAACTAATGGCACACATGGACTTATAATTTGTGGATAAAGATAATGTACAGTAGAAGTTAGGCTACTGTGTGCTGATGACCGGTTGTTTCGAGCGGGAAGTGATACCCCTCGGGTTTGCTTGCGGATTAGCAAGTGTTATGCAGTTTTGCATGTGGGTCTGTGATGACCGGTTTCTACCTCCCTCCTTCTACCTCCCCCTTTCTACCTCCCTCTTTCTCTCTCTCTCTCTCTCTCTCTCTCTATGGTTATGTTGGGCTTCGTGCCTGGTTGTATTTGGGCTTATGCCTGGTTGTCTCATGAGACGAGACCGAGCTCGACGCACACAGTAGGGCCCTGAATAATAAATTATAATAAGAAAACTTAACACACAACAGATGGAGAATAATAAACTGTATGCTTGATTGTGTTGGCATGTTAGTACTGATTGTTGTATGTTTGCATGCTAGTCTGTTGCTCTTCTTTCCTTTCGGACTTGATCTGCACACTCTCATAATTAGATATATATTGCTCACTGAGTAGGCGACTCACTTAATCGCCAATGTTGTTTTTCAGACTTTAGATAGCGTGCAGTCACTTACCATCCTTCCAGAGTACAGACGTGGTTATCTCAGCAGGTAGCTGTGCTTGATCTCCCGGTTGGATCCATAGAGTCGGCATGCATACTGTTTTGTTTCTCACATTCTTATTCCATTTATTTCTTCCGCTGTATTGGAATATTTATCGAGATGTCACTTTTGATTTTGCATTATATTATCGGCGGATTGCCGGGTTTTTGTACTGATGATGTTTCGGCAGGATGCCGGGTTGTTTGTGGCTTGATAAGCCGGATTGGTTTTTGTTCTTTATGACATCTCGTTTTTATTAAAAATATTGGATATTTTTGATATTGGAATTCGTGTCCTGGGTTTCAAGGGCATTTTGGTAATTTTCTTATGTTTTGGTATTTTATAGTTAAATTGGGACACGGGTGTTTCACCTGTTGATCCTTGTTTATGCCTTGACGATTGTTAGTGGAGATCGAAAATTTGAGTCGGCTTATGAAATCGCAATTTTTGGCCCTGGTAGTAACTTGTTATATTGGCACAAGATACTTTGATGGTTAATGTTTACCTACTGTTTTCTTTTGATCATCTATGTATCTGCCAACTTGGCTGGACTAGAGCTAATTCTTTCGAAGAATATATAGGATATTGAGCAGTGAGCACTCGCATGCATGACGGGTGCTGTTGATGTGTTTAATTTGAGAAAACACTTGTAATTTCCTGCAGCATCATTTCTCTATGTTCTGATTTGTATTCTTGCTTGAGGACAAGCAAAGGTTCAAGTTTGGGGGAATTTGATGTGCATGAAATTACATACTTTTTACAGTCTACATTGTCGTCTTTTGGCCTTGCATTCATTAATTATTCATGCATTTAGGTATCAAATCACTTCGTTTTCAGTCAAAACTATCTTTCCTCATCCATAGTTGCTTTCAGGTGCAATTTGGAGTTTATTTGGCGATTTTTGGTTCAGTAGCGCCGCTGCTTGTTGAAATAGACCAGACTATAAGTAGCATCACTATCGACAAAGAACTCTGACCTAGAGTCTAATTTTGGACGATTTGCACCTACATTTTAGGAGAAATCAGAGGATGCACTTGGATACATCTTTGAGGGGTCTTATAGTGCTCTGGGAAGCCTAGGGGCGTGGTCCAAAACCGCGTAGGATGGAAATTAGAAACAAAATCGGAGATTTGTGCGAGTCTAGGAAGGCATGACCGCCGCTGTCGACGGTCATCTACTGCTTGACCGCCAGTACCGGCGGTCTTGAGTGGATGCCCGCCAGCACCTGGCGGTCGTCGCGAGAGGACTGCCGGTTGCCCCGCGTGTCACCCGTTCTTTCCATTTTCGATCTCCCAATCCCCCTAGTTCAGCCCTGATTTGATCTTACCGCGTAATTAACCCCTAATCAATGTAGAATCACTCAAATACTTGATTATCATCCCCGTAAATCATTTCATAATAGATTGATTACACCTTAATGACTATTTCATACTAAATCATACCAAAAACAACATTTCTATATAAATGATGTTTTAGCTCTGATGTTCCACGAAAATCATAGCTAGAATTAAATTGTAAGAAATGTATTAATGGGCTGGGTATACTTTGGAAAATCCAACTACTTGGACCCTTAAACCCATTCCTAGCCAAAAAATAAATCATCTCAATATAATTGGGTTAAAAACACCTAAAAGAGCCCTAGCAATGAAATGTATCTTGATGTAAACAAACCTTATTATATGTTTTATCCTAAGACCAAATCGTCCCATTAATCCTAAGGTTTAGATGCATGAAGGCTTAGTTTACCAAAATACATTAATTTTACTAAGTAAAATTCTTATCATGCCTTGACTCAAAATTAAATCATCTCATTAACCTTAAGTTAAGCATGTTTGGAATCCAATTTTAGTAAAATATTCGTGGGTCAAATTTGGGGTGTTCACAGAAGCCCCTCGTTGATGAGTCCTTAGGAACTAAGGACGAAACAACGTAAGAAAGAAACAACCAAATTTGAATGAAAAAAGTGTGGTGTGTGCCAAATTTTGGAGCATCTCTTGCCCCTCTTCAGGAATCATCTCATCCTGAGGTTTTGAGAGACTGACCCTTGGATCCTGGGAATCATCTCATCCCAGGTCTCGAGAATCATCTCATCCCGAGGCGATAGTATCATCTCATCTATCGGGTTGTTGACAAGGAATAGTCCCATCCTTGTCAACTAGGTTTTGATCTGGGAATCATCTCATCCTCAGTCTCGGGAATCGTCTCATCCCGAGGCGATATAATCATCTCATCTTTCGGTTGTTGACAAGGAATAGTCCCATCCTTGTCAACTAGGTTTCGATTTTGGGAATCATCTCATCCAGGTCTCGGGAATCATCTCATTCTGAGGTGATAGAATTATCTCATCTATCGGGTTGTTGACAAGGATTAGTCCTACCCTTGTCAACTAGGTTTTGATCTGGGAATTATTTCATCCCAGGTTTCGGGAATCCTCTCGTCACGAGGCGATAGAATCATTTCATCTATCGGGTTATTGGCAAGGAATAGTCCCATCCTTGTCAACTAGGTTTTGATCTGGGAAACATCTCATCCCAGGTCTCGGGAATCATCTCATCCCGAGGCGATAGAATCATCTGATCTATCAGGTTGTTGATAAGGAATAGTCCCATCCTTGCCAACGAGGTTTTGATCCGGGAATCATCTCATCCCAGGTCTCGGGAATCATCTCATCCTGAGGCGATAGAATCATCTCATCTATCGGGTTGTTGACAAGGAATAGTCCCATTCCTGCCAACTAGGTTTCGATTTAGGAATCTTCTCATCCCAAGTGGCTTCGCCACTGAATTCTGCTAGAAACGCCGTCTCATGGCCTGGTTATCCAATCTTTGGGCATTTCATGCACCTATCATCGTCTAAGACGTCGCTTCACGACTATGTTGTCTATTCCTTGGGCATCACATGCCCCTACATCTCTCATTAGGGAGGTTCCACTCCGTGGTTTGGGAGTCATCTCATCCCGTCAAAGTTTTAGTTCGGGAATCTTCTCATCCCAGGGTTTGTTCTCTCTCATCTCTTGATTTTGCGTGTACCGGGTACACGGCTTTGGTTTTATTCCCTTCATCCCCTGGCTTACGAGAACTAGGTTCCCGGCTTCTGACTCATATGTCTCAAGGTCGACTCGTCTCAGAGTTTGCAAGGGCTAGGCTCTCGGCTTACCGTTTTCTCTTATGTTTGAATTTCCTCATGGTTGGGTTCATCCCTCTCTGGATATTCTCTCATGTCTAGGCCTACTCTCGTCCCTCAGTTTGGATTCTCTCGTTTCACGGTTTGCGGGAACTAGGCCTCGGCTTTTGGTTCTCTCATCCTCTCCTTTGACTGGGTTCTCCGGGGTCTGTATTCCTACTCTCAAGATCTTCTTTTGTCTCATGGTTTGCGGGAGCTGAATTCTGGCATTTGGTTTGGGTTTACTTATCTCTAGGCTGCAAGGACCGGGTCCTTGTCTTTTCACTAACGGTTGACGCATCTCTAGGTGTCCCAAGTTCTCTTATTGTCTTGTTGGTTCGGTGTGTTAGTGTAATTTGCCCAAAAGCCAATTAATGGATGATTGTACATAGTCATGTAAATACATTAAGGCTATTCCAATAAATATGTTTATGAGATAAATGCTTGCACATATTTATAACCCTAGAATATTTTATATTCTTAAATGTCCCTCGTCGATTATTATTATGGATGGGTTAAAAAAATAAATTAAGTTCTACATACGGGTACAAGTTAGAGAACTTGTGGACTGGACCGACCAAACATAAGAACACTACATGGAACGTTATATGATTGTCATTAGTGGTTCTTATATGTATTGCCCTTAGACCTGAGATCATCAAGGTTCCCAACATGTGAGTCATATACTTTGATATTACTCTTGGCTATTCGTAACTGAGTAGACCTTAGTGTAATCATTGGGTATATGATATAATGTCTAGTGGGTTTTGTATGATCAAGATGGGATTCGTCCAACCCTTATAACGGGTATATATTATCAGATGGGCCTCTTGATAGAGCTGAACTGTAAATGCATGGCCATGATCGGATTATGTGGTATGGTGATATCATTAGTATCCGTTTTACACAGTTAACTCGGGCATCAAGAAACTTAGATTAAAGTTATACGAGATTGACATATTCCATGTCTCGTGTTTGATCTTGATAATGGGACGAAAGGACGATGACATGTTCCGAGGCATAATGAATCAGTATTGATCTTGTCGTTTGGGTAGCAATGATGTGTTGCTAGACGCCGCTCATTGTTTATAATTGTAAAATGAGATTTTACAATTATTGTCAAACGTTACAAGTGCCTACAAGGTCACACACCTAGAACTGTTGATTCGAGCTAGTGGTTGAACCATGGTTGGACCATGGTTCGACCAGGTGGTTGGACCATGTTTAGACCATGATTGGACCGTGGTTGGACCAGGGTCGTTTTGGGTTGCTTTGGTTCACTAATTGTCTGAATTATTGAACCAGATTAGAAGTCATGTGATGTGTAATTCCATTAATGCAAAGTGGAGACATGATTAGGCTTGATAATGGTGGAATCTTAATCATGATGGGACAAGAGTGTTGGCCATTCTCTCATGCTTTTGTTGAGTGGGATTAGTGTATGCAGAATTAGATTATGCTTGTGATTTCATTCATCATTCTGGTTTTGAGACTTGAGAGAGTTTTCAGACTTGTAAGAAGACACACAAGTGAGACTTGAGTGAGACTTGAATTTTCAGATTACACACCCCTTTCTTTGAGAAAGAAAGAAACACATCAAACACAAGTTCTAGCTCTCGGTTTACTGCAGCTAGCACTGCGGTCCGGGAGTGCTCGGGTTGGTGATTGTGAGACGATTGCTAGCTGGAGTTGGACGGTTCGTGTGGATACCGTAGAGGAGCTGGATTTCTTGTCGGGTTCTTGCTGATTCTACACTACAGTTGGGTGGAAGACCTCAACCAAGCAAGGTACGAAAAATTGTTATTCGGTTTAGTTAGCTTCACTTGGATCCTCCATGAGTACCAGGTCTTTCTGCTGCATTTTGTTTGTCAAGTTTGCATGCCCGGAAACTTACAGTGGTAGCGGAGCCACCTTGTGAAACGCTAAACCGAATTTGTTGTGCATATGTATGATATGCTCCTATAAATATATACGATATGTTGTATATGATGTAGCATGATCATGATATATTGAATTCGTTTTGTATATGTGATATATATTGTGGTTGGTTTTGTCCAAAGTGTTTGACAACAAGTACTTGATTGGTATATGATAGCAATCAATTTGTACTTCTGGCAGAAAGTCGAATGAGTTCTATAAAGGGGCATAACATCGATGTTCTCTTCGGCCGAGTGGACAAAACATTGATGTTTAATGGTAAACATCGATGTTCTCCTTTGTTGATTATCAGCTGAAAGGTCAAAACATCGATGTTTAATTGTTAAATATCGATGTTCTCTTTGTTCGATAGTCCGCCGAGGGGTTCAAACATCGATGTTTATGTTGAAACATCGATGTTCTCCTGACCGATTGCATTTCAAGGTGTTTTTGCAGAAACACAGTTCAAACATCGATGTTCACTGTTCAAACATCGATGTTTAAGATGTAAACATCAATGTTCTGAGCATTCGGCCAATGATTTGGAGTTCCAGAAACTTTAAACATCGATGTTTAAGTGTTAAACATCGATGTTCTGGTCCCATAAACTTTAAACATCGATGTTTAAGGGCTAAACATCGATGTTCTGGAGTCCAAAAACCACAAACATGATGTTCTAAGGTTAAACATCGATGTTCTATGGTTAAACATCATTGTTCTGAAATTCTGCAAATCAATTTGATGTTTTGCATCCTATATAACATGTTCTTATGATCTTAATGATATATGAACAACATGTTGATTGCTTGTTAGCATGTTTATCCTTTTATAATCATGTCATATAACTTGGTATTGATTATAAATGATTGTATATGCGATATATGATCACATGCATTGCTTGTCAGATGCTAAATATTAAGTTCCTCTTGTGTTGCCTTCCATTGATAAGCACCCATCATTGCTTAGATCAACACTTGGTAGGTTTTGCCAAAGTAAGGTGCCAATGTTTATCCTAGCCAGGTGCGATGGGATAATTATAATATCCAAACTGCTTATTATGGGTCAAACTTAACTGGGTCATCTCAATAGGAATGAGGACTTAGAGGCAAAGAGTTGAGCTAAGTTATGTGATAGACAAGAACAAGTGTTGTTCACTCAACTATCCAAGAGTTACATGAGATGTAACTGACAAGAGTTGTCTACCTAAATAACTATGATGTAAGCGATCAGCCAAAGCTGACTATCTTGTAGTGAAATATGGATCTTGGCCTACTTATCATTATCTTGATTCATAGTAGGAGCATTATTTAATAGAATTCCTTGTTAAATGATTTATGTATGCATGACTCTTATTTGTGTGATTTGATCAATGTTGTAGAGTTATCATGGCACAAAACACTAGTACACAATCTCTGCGATCGGTCCTTGAGAAGGAAAAGCTGAATGGGAATAACTTCCTAAAGTGGCATCGTAATTTGAGGATAGTCCTCAAACAAGAAAAGAAGTTGTATGTCTTTGAAGGGCCCGTTCCAAATGAACCGACGCCTAATGCTCCTAGGGCTGAAAGAGATGCTTATAAATAGCAAGTTGATGATGCATTGGATGTTGCATGCCTTATGCTTGCTAACATGGACTCCGAGCTTCAGAAGCAACATGAGAACTTGGGTGCGTTCGATATGATTGAACACCTGAAAATGCTCTTTGAAGAGCAAGCAAGGCATGAGAGCTATGAGACCTCTTATGCTCAAAATGATTGGATACATTGAGAGCCTTGAGGGTCTAGGTTTTCCTTTGCAAAAGGAGTTGGCTGTTGATCTTGTCCTGCAATCGTTGCCAGATAATTACAGCCAATTTGTCATGAATTTCAATACAAATCATCTTGACAAATCTTTTTCTGAGTTGCTTAACATGTTAGGAACAGTTGAGCAACAAATGAAGGCAAACAAATCCAACAGCATTTTGTTGTTTGGAAAAGGCAAAGGAAAAGGCAAAGCCAAGTTTTACAAGAAGAAGAAATGTGCTAAAAAGTTTGGAGCATGTGCATCTTCTTGTTCCCATGTGTTGAAACCCAAAGGTGGTATTGCAACGGAAGGACAATGTTTCCATTGCAACAAACCTGACCATTGGAAACGCAACTGTCCTGTTTACCTTGAATAGGTGAAGAAACAGAAGGGAAGTAAGACTTCCACTTCAGGTATTTTTGTTATAGAAGCTAGTATCTCCATCTTTGCATCATGGGTATTAGATACCGGTTGTGGTTCTCACATTTATGTAAATATGCAGGAATTGAGAAATAGTAGAAGGTTAGCAAAGGGAGAGATAGACCTGCGCGTCAGAAATGGAGCAAGAGTTGCTGCATTAGCCGTAGGGACTTACCATCTACCCTTACTGAGTGGTTTCGTTTTAGAACTTGACGATTGTTATTATGTTCCTACCATAAGCAGGAGTTTGATTTCTGTTTCTGGTCTGGACAAGAAAGGTTTTTCATTTGTAATAGAGAACAATTGTTGTTCTATTTATTTCAATGATATTTATTATGGTGGTATATATTTAAGCAATGGTTTGTATGTTCTAAACCTAGAAACACCAATCTATAACATTAATATGAAGAAGGTTAGATTAAACGATTCTAATAAAACCTATCTCTGGCATTGTTTATTAGGCCATATAAACGAGACTCGAATTTTTAAACTCCCTAGAGATGGACTTTTAGACTCATTTGATTTTGAATCATATGAGACATGTGAGTCATGTTTATTAGGCAGAATGACGAAGGCTCCTTTTGCTGGTAAAGGTGAAAGAGCTTCGGACTTGTTAGGTCTTATACATTCTGATGTATGTGGACCTATGTCAACACAGGCTAGAGGTGGTTTTCAGTACTTCATTATATTTATTGATGATTACAGTAGATATGGCTCTGTGTATCTTATGAAACACAAGTCAGAATCCTTTGAAAAGTTCAAAGAATTCAAGAGTGAAGTACAGAATCAACTCGGCAAGAGTTTTAAAATGCTTCGATCTGATCGAGGAGGTGAATACTTAGACTGAGATTTTCTTGATCATCTAAAGGAATGTGGTATAGTATCACAATTTACTCCACCAGGTACGCCTCAATAGAATGGTGTATCTGAAAGGAGGAATAGAACTTTGTTAGACATGGTTCGTTCTATGATGAGTCAAGCTGACGTTCCTTCTTCATTTTGGGGACATGCATTATTGAGTGCTGCCTTTACACTTAACCGTGTTCCATCTAAATCGGTCGAAAAGACAACATATGAGAAATGGACTGGGAAGCGTCCTAATTTGTCTTTTATGAGGATCTGGGGTTGTGAGGCTTTCGTGAGACGAGAAGCATCAGATAACTCGGCCCTAAATCCGTCAAGTGCCTCCTTGTAGGATATCCTAAGGAAACTAAAGGATATTATTTCTATAATTCCATAGAGCACAAAGTGTTTGTTGCTCGTACTGCTATTTTTCTAGATACCACCAGAGATTCAAACATATACTCCGACGCTATCATCTTATTAGAGAGATCATTGATAGAGGCGATGTCAGGCTGTGCAAAGTTCCTTCTGAGAACAATGTAGTAGATCCATTGACTAAGCCGCTGACACAGCAGAAGCATGATGGTCATACTGCATCCATTGGTATTAGATACATGGATGATTGGCTTTAGTGCAAGTAGGAGATTCTTAGTGTAATATGCCCAAAAGCCAATCAATGGATGATTGTACATAGTCATGTAAATACATTAAGGATATTCCAATAAATATGTTTATGAGATAAACGCTTGCACATACTTATAACCCTAGAATATTTTATATTCTTAAATGTCCCTAGTCGATTATTATTATGGATGGGTTGTAATAATAAATTAAGACTAGCGTATGTTGAGAATTAGATGAGATATGAATTCTACATACGGATACAAGTTAGAGAACTTGTGGACTGGACCGACCCAACATAAGAACACTACATGGAACGTTATATGATTGTCATTACTGGTTCTTATATGTATTGTCCTTAGACCTGAGATCGTCAAGGTTCCCAACATGTGAGCCATATACCTTGATATTACTCTTGGCTATTCGTAACTGAGTAGACCTTAGTGTAATCATTGGGTATATGATATAATGTGTAGTGGGTTTTGCATGATCAAGATGAGATTCGTCCAACCCTTATAACGAGTATATATTATCTGATGGGCCTCTTGATAGAGTTGAACTGTGAATGCATGGCCATGCTCGGATTATGTGATTTGTTGATATCATTAGTATCCGTTTTACACAGTTAACTCGGGGATCAAGAAACTTAGATTAAACTTATACGAGATTGACGTATTCCATGTCTCGTGTTGATCTTGATAATGGGACGAAAGGACGATGACATGTTCCGAGGCATAATGAATCAGTACTGATCTTGTCGTTTGGGTAGCAATGATGTGTTGCTAGACGCCGCTCATTGTTTATATTTGTAAAATGAGAATTTACAATTATTGCCAAATGTTACAAGTGCCTACAGGGTCACACACTTAGAACTGTTGATTCGAGCTAGTGGTTGAAGCATGGTTGGACCATGGTTCGACCAGGTGGTTGGACCATGGTTCGACCAGGTGGTTGGACCATGGTTCGACCAGGTGGTTGGACCATGGTTAGAACTGTTAGTGTAATATGCCCAAAAGCCAATCAATGGATGTTTATTTGTAATCATGTATACGCATTAAGGTTATTCTAATAAATGTCATTTATGAGATAAACGCTTGCACATATTTATAACCCTAGAATATTTATATAATCTTAAATGTCCCTAGTCGATTATTATTATGGATGGGTTGTAATAATAAATTAAGACTAGCGTATTTTGTGAATTATATGAGATATGAATTCTACATACGGGTACAAGTTAGAGAACTTATGGACTGGACCGACCCACATAAGAACACTACATGGAACGTTATATGATTGTCATTAGCGGTTCTTATATGTATTGTCCTTAGACCTGAGATCATCAAGGTTCCCAGCATATGATTCGTATACTTTGATATTATTCCTAGTCATCCGTAACTTGGTGGTCTTAAGGGTAATCATTGGGTATATGATAAATGTGTAGTGGGTTTTGATTGATCAAGATGGGATTCGTCCAACCCATAATGGATATATTATCAGTTGGGCCTCTTGATAGAGTTGAACTGTAAATGCATGGCCATGCTCGGATTATAAGATATGGTGATATCATTAGTATCTGTTATACATAGTTAACTCAGGGATCAAGAAACTAAGATTAAACATAAACGAGATTGACGTTTTCCATGTCTCGATTTAATCTTGATAATGGGACGAAAGGACGATGACATGTTCCGAGGCATATAGAATCAGTACTGATCTTGTCGTTCGGGTAGCAATGATGTGTTGCTAGACGCCGCTCTTTGCTTATAATTGTAAAATTAGATTTTACAATTATTGTCGAACGTTACAAGTGCCTACAGGGTCACACACATAGAACCGTTGATTCGAGCAGGTGGTTGAACCGATTTGTGGTTGGACTATGGTTTGACCGTGGATGGACCAGGGTCGTTTTTGGGCTGGTTTGGTTCACTAATTGTCAGAATTATTGAGCCAAACCTGGTGCCAAGTGATGTGTAATCCCATTAGCACTAGTGGAGACATGATTGGACAAAAGGCTAATCATGATGGCCAAGTGTGTTGGCCATTGTCTAACACTTTTGTGAGTGGGATTAGTGGGTGTGAATAATCTGATTAGTGTGTGCTCATTTTGATATAGCCATCAGATTTTTCAGACTTGAGAGAGAGAGGTTTCAGTTTTGAAAAGAACAGACTCACACCCATTCTTTGAGAAATAAAGTAGAACACATCAAACACCACAAAGCTCCTGGAAATCCGTAGCTAGCACCACGGTTCGGGAGTGCTCGGGTTGGAGATCGTGAGATGGTTTCCGGCTGTGATCGACGGTTCGTGTGGATACTGTAGAGGAGCAGGATATCCTTCTTGCTCTAGGTGATTCGGTTCCTCAGTTAGGTGAAAGATCCTAACCGTTTCAGGTATGTTCATTTTTGTTGTTCGATTTAGTTGCTTCACTTGGATCCTCCAAGGTTTCCGGGTTTCTACTGTGCATTTGTTGCCTTTAGATTGCCTATTTTGCATGACCGGAAACTTACAGTGGTAGCGGAGCCTCTTGTGAAGTTCTAAACCGAATTTATGTGCATATGTTTGATATGTTCTGTAAATATACATGATATGTTCTATGTGATAAAGCATGATCATGATATATTGTTTTTCAATTATGTATATGTGATATATATGTTGATGTTGGTTTGTGTCAAAAGTGTTTTGACAACAAGAACTTGATTGGTATGTGATATCAATCAAGGAGTAATTGGCAGTAAGTCGAAGGGGTTCGACAAAATGAAAATCGATCGTCGGTTTTCGAAAGGAACAATTGTCATTCATGTGTAGCAGGGCCAGGACATCGATGTTCATCAGATGGACATCGATGTCCACATGAAATTAGCCTTGGCCGAGCCTACTGGACATCGATGTTATGCGTCATAACATCGATGTTATGCGTCATAACATCGATGTTATGCGTCATAACATCGATGTTCCATGAAGGTTGGCCTTGGCAGAATCCCACGATCATCGATGTCCAAGAGCCCTGTGAGCTTGGTTTGAGATTCCAAAGACCAATGGACATCAAAGTTCATGACAGGACATCGATGTCCTTGTGTTCCAGAAGTCTCAACGATGTTTAAAGGTTAGACATCGATGTCTGAAACTACTGCCAAGATTTTGGACCTTCGAAACTTTCCAACATCGATGTCCAAGAGTTGAACATCGATGTTCTTGAGTTCCAGAGGCCAATGAACCTTCGGAACTTTCCAACATCGATGTCCAAGAGTTGAACATCGATGTTCTTGAGCTCTGCCAAATAGTTTGGACTTCCAGAGCCTCAAGGACATCGATGTTCATGACAGGACATCGATGTCCTAGAGTACCCGAGGCCTATGGACATCGATGTTCAGAAATGGACATCGATGTCCTTGTGCATTACCAAGGTGTTGGGGAGAATCAGATTCTCAAAGACATCGACGTTCACTTATGGGCATCGATGTTTACATGTATTTTTGGTTTCCAAATTTACATAACATCAATATATGATTTGTTGATTATATGCATGTGATGTATGAACATATGTTGATGTAAATATTAAGTTCTTAGTTGCCTTCCTTGATAAGCACTCATCATTGCTTAGATCAACACTTGGTAGGTTTTGCCAAAGCAAGGTGCCAATGTTTATCCTAGTAAGGTGCGACTGGATAATTGTAATATCCGAACTGCTTATTGTGGGTTTGGACTTAACTAGGTCATCTTAATAGGATTAAGGACTTAGAGGCAAGGAGTTGAGCAATGTCTATTAGATAGACAAGAACAAGTGTTGTTCACTCAACTATCTAAGAGTTACATGAGAAGTAATTGACAAGAGTTGTCTACCTAAATAGCTATGATGTAGGCGATCAGCCAAAGCAGACTTATCTTGTAGTGAAATATGGATCTTGGCCTACTTATCATTGTTTTGATTCATAGTAGGAGCATCATTTAATAGAATTCCTTGTTAAATGATTTTGTATGCATGACTCTTATTTGTGTGAGTTGATCTTTGTTGTAGAATTTTCATGGCACAAAACACTAGCACAATGTCACTGTGTTCTGTCCTTGAGAAGAAAAGTTGAATGGGAATAATTTCCTAAAATGGTATCGCAACTTGAGGATAGTCCTCAAACAAGAAAAGAAGTTGTATGTCCTCGAAGGGCCTGTTCCGAATGAACCGGCGCCTTGTGCTCCAAGGGCACAAAGGGATGCTTACAAGAAGCACCTTGATGATGCATTAGATGTAGCATGCCTCATGCTTGTTAACATGGACTATGAGCTTCAGAAGCAACATGAGAACTTGGGTGCGTTCGATATGATCGAACACCTGAAAATGCTCTTTGAAGAGCAAGTAAGGCATGAGAGGTACGAGACCTCTAAGGCATTGTTCCAATGCAAGATGGCTGAGTCATCAACCGTGAGACCTCATGTGCTCAAAATGATTGGATACATTGAGAGCCTTGAGGGTCTTGTTTTTCCTTTGCAGAAGGAGTTGGCTGTTGATCTAGTCCTGCAATCGTTGTCGGATAGTTACAGCCAATTTGTCATGAACTTCAATATGAATCATCTTGACAAATCATTGTCTGAGTTGCTTAACATGTTAGGAACAGTTGAGCAACAAGTGAGGGCAAACAAATCCAACATTATGATGATTGGAAAAGGCAAAGGAAAGGGTAAACCAAAGTTTAACAAGAAAAAGAAATGTGCCAAAAATTTTGGTGCATGTGCATCTTCTTGTGATCATGTGCTGAAACCCATGGGTGGTATTGCAAAGGAAGGACATTGTTTCCATTGCAATAAACCGGGCCATTGGAAGCGCAACTGCCCTATTTACCTTGAAGAGGTGAAGAAAAGGAAGGGAAGTGAGACTTCCACTTCAGGTATTTTCCTTATAGAAGATAATATCTCTATCTCTGCATCATGGGTATTAGATACCGGATGTGGTTCTCACATTTGTGTAAATGTGCAGGAACTAAGAAAGAGTAGAAGATTGGCAAAGGGTGAGATAGACCTACGCGTCGGAAATGGAGCAAGGGTTCTGCATTAGCCGTAGGGACTTATTATCTATCTTTACCACGTGGTTTGGTTTTGGAACTTGATGATTGCTATTATGTACCTACTATAAGCAGGAATTTGATTTCTGTTTCTTGTCTGGACAAGAAAGGCTTTTCATTTGTAATAAAGAACAAATGTTGTTTAATTTATTTCAATGATATTTATTATGGTGGTGCATATTTGAGCAATGGTTTGTATGTACTAAACCTAGAAACACCAATCTGTAACGTTAATACGGAGAAGGTTAGAATGAATGATTCTAATGAAACCTACCTTTGGCATTGTTGTTTGGGCCATATAAACGAGACTCGTATTGCTAAACTCCATAAAGATGGAATTCTAGACATTTGATTTTGAATCATATGAGACATGTGAGCCATGCTTATTAAGAAAAATGACAATGGCTCCTTTTGCCGGTAATGGTGAGAGAGCTTCGGACTTGTTAGGTCTAATACAATCTGATGTATGCGGACCTATGTCTACACTGGCTAGAGGTGGTTTCTAATACTTCATCACATTTACTGACGATTACAGTAGATATGGCTATGTGTATCTTATGAGACACAAGTCAGAATCCTTTGAAAAGTTTAAAGAGTTCAAGAATGAACTACAGAATCAACTCGGTAAAAGTATTAAAATGCTTCGATCAGATCGAGGAGGTGAATACTTACGCCGAGAATTTATTGATCATCCAAAGGAGTGTGGTATAGTATCACAGCTCACTCCACCGGGTACGCCTCAATAGAATGGTGTATTCGAATGGAGGAATAGAACCTTGTTAGACATGGTTCGTTCGATGATGAGTCAAGCTAACCTTCCTTCTTCATTTTGGGGACATGCATTATTGAGTGCTGCATTTACACTTAAGCGTGTTCCATCTAAATCGGTTGAAAAGACACCATATGAGATATGGACTGGGAGGCGTCCCAATTTGTCTTTTATGAGAATTTGGGGTTGTGAGGCTTACGTGAGACGTGAAGCATCAGATAAACTCGGCCCTAAATCCGACAAGTGCCTCTTTGTAGGATACCCTAAGGAAACTAAAGGGTATTATTTCTACAATCCCACCGAGCACAGTGTTTATTGCTCGGACTGCTATTTTTCTAGAAAGAGAATTTATTTCTAGAAGAATCATTGGGAGGAAAATAGAACTCGAAGAAGTTCGAGACACTGAGGCTGAAATGGAACAAGGACAGGAGCCACAAGATGTTGTGGATGAGAATCCTGTGCCTGTAACACATGGACTGCGTAGATCGGGTAGGACTCGGTACGAGCCTGAGAGATATGGATTTCTCATGACTCATATTGGGGACGTGATGCTCATAGAAGAGGATGAGCCCACTTCCTATCAGCAAGCCATCACGGGTCCGGACTCTAAGAAGTGGCTGGAAGCCATGAATTCGAAAATGGAATCCATGTATCAAAACATGGTACGGACCTTGGTTGATCCACCTGAAGGGGAAAAGCCCATAGGGTGCAAGTGGGTCTTTAAGAAAAAGACCGACATGGATGGTAATGTGATTACCTATAAAGGGCGATTGGTGGCGAAAGGTTTCAAACAAGTTCTTGGTATTGACTATGAAGAAACTTTCTCGCCAGTTGCCATGGTTAAATCCATCCGGATTCTATTGGCTATAGCGGCATACTATGATTATGAGATATGGCAATTGGATGTCAAAACCGCTTTCCTTAACAGAAATCTTTTAGAGGATGTGTACATGACACAACCTGAAGGTTTTGTCGATCCAGAGAATGTCAATATGGTATGCAAGTTGCAGAGATCCATTTATGGATTGAAGCAAGCTTCTAGGAGTTGGAATCTTCGTTTTAATGAAGTGATAAAAGAGTTTGGTTTCATTAAGAACGAAGATGAACCATGTGTTTACTAGAAGGTTAGTGGGAGCATTATTGTTTTCTTGTTGTTGTATGTTGACGACATCCTGCTAATTGGGAATGATATTCCGACACTACAGTCTGCAAAGGCTTGGTTAGGGAAGAATTTCTCAATGAAGGACATAGGAGAAGCAGCCTATGTGTTAGGCATAAAGATCTATAGAGATAGATCCAAAAGGCTTCTCGGGCTAAGTCAGAGTACGTATATTGACAAGGTGCTAAAGAGGTTTAGCATGCAAGATTCCAAGAAAGGATTCTTGCCCATGTCACATGGCGTATCTCTCTCTAAGAATCAATGTCCTAGTACATCGAAGGAGAGAGAGCAGATGAGTAAGATCCCTTATGCTTCGGCAAAAGGATTTATCATGTATGCCATGTTATGTACTCGACCGGATGTTGCATATGCTTTGAGTGTCACAAGCAAATATCAATCTGATCCCGGTGAGAGTCACTGGACAGCGGTTAAGAACATCCTTAAGTACTTGAGAACGACTAAGGATGCATTCCTGGTTTACGGAAGCGTGGATGAGCTTGTTGTAAAGGGTTACACAGATGCTAGCTTCCAACCCGATAGGGATGATTTTAGATCGCAGTCAGGTTATGTGTTTTGTCTTGGAGGTGGTGCTGTATGCTGGAAGACTTCTACGCAAGAGACAATTGCAGATTCTACAACCGAGGTTGAGTACATTGCTGCCTCAGATACGGCGAAAGAGGCTGTTTGGATTAAGAAGTTCGTAACTGAACTTGGGGTGGTTCCTAGTATTGAGAGTCCAATTGAGCTCTATTGTGACAACAATGGGACAATCGCACAGGCTCAAGAACCTAGATACCACCAGAGGTCCAAACATATACTCTGACGCTATCATCTTATTAGAGAGATCATAGATAGAGGCGGCGTCAGACTGTACAGAGTTCCTTCGGAGAACAATGTAGCAGATCCTTTGACTAAGCCGCTCACACAGCAGAAGCATGATGGTCATTGCTCATTCATTGGTATTAGATACATGCCTGATTGGCTTTAGTGCAAGTGGGAGACTGTTAGTGTAATATGCCCAAAAGCCAATCAATGGATGTTTATTTGTAATCATGTATATACATTATGGTTATTCCAATAAATATCATTTATGAGATAAACGCTTGCACATATTTATAACCCTAGAATATTTATATAATCTTAAATGTCCCTAGTCGATTATTATTATAGATGGGTTGTAATAATAAATTAAGACTAGCGTATGTTGAGAATTATATGAGATATGAATTCTACATACGGGTACAAGTTAGAGAACTTGTAGACTGGACCGACCCACATAAGAACGCTACATGGAACGTTATATGATTGTCATTAGCGGTTCTTATATGTATTGTCCTTAGACCTGAGATCATCAAGGTCCCCAACATATGAGTCGTATACTTTGATATTATTCCTAGTCATCCGTAACTGGGTGGTCTTAAGGGTAATCATTGGGTATATGATAAATCTGTAGTGGGTTTTGATTGATCAAAATGGGATTCGTCCAACCAATAACGGGTATATTATCAGTTGGGCCTCTTGATAGAGTTGAACTGTAAATGCGTGGCCATGCTCGGATTATATGATATGGTGATATCATTAGTATCCGTTATACATAGTTAACTCGGGGATCAAGAAACTAAGATTAAACATATACGAGATTGACGTTTTCCATGTCTCGATTTAATCTTGATAATGGGACGAAAGGACGATGACATGTTCCGAGGCATATAAAATCAGTACTGATCTTGTCGTTTGGGTAGCAATGATGTGCTGCTAGACGCCGCTCTTTGCTTATAATTGTAAAATCTTATTTTACAATTATTGTCGAACGTTACAAGTGCCTACAGGGTCACACACATAGAACCGTTGATTCAAGCAGGTGGTTGAACCATGGTTGGACCGTGGTTGAACCGGTTCGTGGTTGGACCATGGTTGGACTGTGGTTGGACCGTGGTTGGTCCAAGGTCGTTTTTGGGCTGGTTTGGTTCACTAATTATCAGAATTATTGAGCCAAACCTGGTGCCAAGTGATGTGTAATCCCATTAGCATTAGTGGGGACATGATTGGACAAAAGGCTAAT
This sequence comes from Turnera subulata, assembly GCA_028386065.3. Taxonomy (NCBI): domain Eukaryota; kingdom Viridiplantae; phylum Streptophyta; class Magnoliopsida; order Malpighiales; family Passifloraceae; genus Turnera; species Turnera subulata. The sequence goes on along the minus strand of JAKUCV010006644.1, from coordinate 196,640 downwards.
CATGATGGCCAAGTGTGTTGGTCATTGTCTAACACTTTTGTGAGTGGGATTAGTGGGTGTGAATAATCTGATTAGTGTGTGCTCATTTTGATATAGCCATCAGATTTTTCAGACTTGAGAGAGAGAGGTTTCAGTTTTGAATAGAACACACTCACACCCATTCTTTGAGAAAGAAAGTAGAACACATCAAACACCACATAGCTTCCGGAAATCCGTAGCTAGCACCACGGTTCGGGAGTGCTCGGGTTGGAGATCGTGAGACGGTTTCCGGTAGTGATCGACGGTTCATGTGGATACCGTAGAGGAGCAGGATATCCTTCTTGCTCTAGCTGATTCGGTTCTTCAGTTAGGTGAAAGATCCTAACCGTTTCAAGTATGTTCATTTTTGTTGTTCGATTTAGTTGCTTCACTTGGATCCTCCAAGGTTTCCGGGTTTCCGCTGTGCATTTGTTGCCTTTAGATTGCCTATTTTTCATGACCGGAAACTTACAAGACCATGGTTGGACCAGGGTCTTTTAGGGTTGCTTTGGTTCACTAATTGTCTGAATTATTGAACCAGATTAGATGCCATGTGATGTGTAATTCCATTAATGCAAAGTGGAGACATGATTAGGCTTGATAATGGTGGAATCTTAGTCATGATGGGCCAAGGGTGTTGGCCATTGTCTCATGCTTTTGTTGAGTGGGATTAGTGTATGCATAATTAGATTATGCTTGTGAGTTCATTCATCATTCTGGTTTTGAGACTTGAGAGAGTTTTCAGACTTGTAAGAACACACACAAGTGAGACTTGAGTGAGACTTGAATTTTCAGATTACACACCCCTTTCTTTGAGAAAGAAAGAAACACATCAAACACAAGTTCTAGCTCTCGGTATTCTGCAGCTAGCACTGCAATTCGGGAGTGCTCGGGTTGGTGATCGTGAGACGATTGCTAGTTGGACATCGACGGTTCGTGTGGATACCGTAAAGGAGCCGGATTTCTTGTCGGGTTCTTGCTAATTCTACACTACAGTTGGGTGAAAGACCTCAACCTAGCAAGGAACGAAAATTTGTTATTCGGTTTAGTTAGCTTCACTTGGATCCTCTATGAGTACCAGGTCTTTCCGCTGCATTTTGTTTGTCAAGTTTGCATGCCCGGAAACTTACACGGTGGTGGTCTCATTCACATGTCCCTATGCCATCTATCTGCACTCCCTAGTAGGTTTTCTATGGCTCATGCGCTTCGGGTCTCCTAGTATATTGGAAGGGAGTCGGACGTGTCATGCCCCTTAAGACATACAAGCCAAAAGTGGGGGTGTGATGCCCCTAATACCTTACCATAGTTTTAGAGAAGGGTTTTGGCGCGCCCTCGGTACAAGTTTTTTAAAGCAAAAAATGGGAACCGTGCTCTCAATTTCGGATTTTCCATCAAGATAATTCAATTTGAGCAATGCATCTCATTATTCGGGACACAAAAATATGCACATAGGGTTCTGCTCTTGGAGGACAGACCATTCCGGGGCGCGGGGCCCGCAAAAATCTAGGAAGGACCCCAAAACGGAGATGGCGGTCGTGTGAGAAGGCCCGCCAGAGCCCCGCGGTCATATAGGGATGTCCGCCAGGGCTTGGCGGCCTTCTTGCGATGTCTGCAGGCCCTATTTCGGGTTTAAAACCCCTTTCCTTCTCTCTCTGTCTCCTCTTTCTCCATTCATACACTCTCAAACCTCCCAAACCTCTCGATTTTTTTCTCTCCCATTTTCTCTTAAAACACTCTTAAACACTTTCTGACCCTTCTCAGCCCTCACCAATGGCGTCATCACCATCAAATCTCCCTAAATCGCGGGAGGAGACTATGAAGAATTATCGCCCAAAATCCAACCCGGAGGAGAATCGAAGTTTATTATTGAAGTCTCCTAGTAGGCACATCTCCACTCTTCTCCATAAGGTTCAAGTAAGTGATAAGAACTCATCGGATTTTGTTTTTTAATCGAATTTTGAGTTTATGCCCATATGCCCCCTTTGAATTCGATTTTTATGTGATGCACAATCTGTTTGGATGTTTGAGGTTGCCCCTAGGATGTCTATATTGCTTCCCTTTATGCTAATTTTGTGGACTAAACACAAGAAATCACAGATTGAGGTTTCGCCCAAATTGGAGGTTTAGGGTTCTTAGCGAAGTTTAGGGATTTTGAATGTTTCGAGTGTTATCCTGACATTGTAAGTGCATATAACAGATGTTGGATGACTGGGTATTAACGGGCCTGTCCCAATTTTGGTTGATTTTGAGTTTTGCCGGGATTAACCTTGTAACTTTCTTGTGTTTTGACCTATAAATGAGACCATGCTACTATGTTGAAATGCATGATGTGAATGCATAATCCTGCCCTATTGATGCATGTCTTGATGTTTGTAGATCTTGATGGGTCTGAATTGGTGTGATCATTGGCTCCTTTTGGTATGTCCATACAAGATCCGAAGGATAGGCAACGGAACCACGCTGGACCTAATGCTCATCAACTCATCCTCAACCATGTAAAAAGGGACACAAACCCGTCCAAGAGATCATCGAGAGGGTTGGATTATGGGATTTCTTTCGCACCTTCCGGGGAGATAAATTCGATTTGCAGGCGGTGTCGACCTTAGGCGAAAGGTGGTGGGATACCACCAATACTTTCCATTTTGCCTGTGGAGAGATGACGATGACCCCTTCAGACTTTTCTCACATCACTGGACTGTTGTTTCAGGGCGGGCCAGTCATCTTTGATAAAAAACTGGGCCACGACTGCTTCCAAGAGCTAGTGGGGCTTGCCCCTTAGTGGACTCGTACATGCGAGGTGTCACCCAAGTGGTTGCAGGATGCCTTGTTGGATCCTCGGTATTCTGGAACAGTTGAGCAGAGGGCTCGGGCCTGATCTTAGTGAGCTTGAATTGAACTCTCTTGATCGGGGTGAAGCTATTGACGATGACTACTTGGATTGTCATGTTAGTGAACAGACCAGTTTGGGCGACTACTCCTCTTTCATAAGTGAGTGTTTGATGTCTCCTTTAACTACACCAGAGGCAGGTGGGTCGGTGGCTAGCACTGGTCCCTCTCGGCAGAGTTCTGCCTCACGGAGGTGGAAGGGCATTGGGGTGTCTTCTTCTACATCTAGTCCTGTCCTCCCGGCTTGTAATGCTGATTTTGAGTCTTTTGATGACTCAAATAGGCGTTGTCGGGTACTTTCTTTATCATTATCCCCAAGTATCTTCTTTCTTCCCCTCTTTTGTAGCTTGGTTGATCTTTTTCGTATGAATAGGTTCCGGCCACCGAGGTTTTTCGACTTTGGGCACTGCTTGGATGGGCCAAGGCAACCCTGATGGCCCAAGCCATCCGGATACGGGAATTGACTTCCTGTGTGAGAGAGGGGGGATGTGCTCGACCCGTACCATTGTCTAGAGATCCCCGTCCTCCTGGGCCTTCGGTACCACCTTTTGCCCCTCGGCCGATTCCTCATCCTACTAATCCTACCTCGGGTAATTCGGAGGATACCATACAGGAACATACCTGTAACGCCCCGGATTTTCGGTATTTAATTTTTTATGGTTTTTCAGAATTTTTGAAACTTTATTTCCAATTTTACCCTTATGGAATTTCCGGGTGTTTTTAGTCAAGAAAATTATTATTTTTATTAATTTATTTTCCATGGAATGTTATTTTACTTTTTGAATTAATCCTTGGTCGGTTTCTTTGAGATTAATTGGAGTTTCGGGGTGTAATACGGAGTGTATAGTAGTTTTTACTAAAACTACGTAGTTTTGGGTGTGACAAAGTATAAAACACAAAGGAGAAGTGAGCTTTGGTCGCGTTGACTTGGGGAAAGGATTTGACCGCGCCCAAGACCAAAACGATGTCGTTTTGGTCTTGGCTGGCCAAAAACCCTAACTTTCCTTCTCTTCTCTTTTCTTTTGTTTTTCTCTCCCACTTCTCTTCCTCTCGTTTCGGCCGCCCCTCTTCTTTTCTTCTTCTCTTTTCTCTTCCATTTTCTTCCTCTCCCTCTCCATGTTGTTTTCTCTTTTCTTTGAAAACAAACCGCCGCCACCATTCTTTCTCTTCCTCTCTTCTTCGCCCTTGTCTCCACGCCGTCGGCCCAGAAGGCTGCTGCCACCCTTCGTCCTCCTCTTACATTCGTATTTCTCTCCCAATACCAGAAGGTGGTGAACTAGGCAAAGCCTCGGGCGGTGAAGCCGAGGTGGGGTCGCGTTGCCGTTGCTCGGGAGCGGGTCGGCTTGGTAGCTGCTGTGTCGTGGGCGGCAGGGCTGAGGTGGTTGCGCTTGCGGGTTCTAGGCGGGGAGAATGAGGCGAGTCGCCTCTGGTTGCTGAAGGAGAAGACGAGGTTGGTGGGACACGTCGCCTTCCTCTTCCTCTTCAACACCCATCGCCGACGCTTATTGGTTATGCCGCCGTCGCCGAGCACAGGTCATGCTGTGATGTTGTGGCCGTGTTGGTGCCGGGTTTAGACACCGTAGAGGGGTAAGTTGCATTGCCTCTGTCTTTTCTCTTCTTCCTTTGTTCTTGTGCCGATGGTGTGTTGAGTCTGAGTTGGGGTTTTGTTTGCTTTGCCTTTGAGTGCTGACGGCGGCTGATTGTTGGGTGGTCTGGCTGTGATGTTGCGGCCGACAGTGGTGCTGGGCTTTCGGGGCAGTGTAGTTGGTGGGCTCGGCTTGCCAGTCGACGGTGGTGATGGGCTTCTCTTGCAGTGTTGCTGCTAGGTTCGGGCCACTACTGTTTGTACATATACAAATTCCGGTTAGCGCTCCGACGACTCTTTTCTTTGCCTTCCCCAATCATGATGCGTTAAATAATAGTGTTGTCGTTTGTATTGGCCGTTTTTGTGGTTAATACTAGTAGAGATATTCTAATCTCGCTTTACAGAATTGTAAGTTTATGGATATATATTAGTTTATGGGTGTCAGCTCTTGTGTACATGTGGGTGTTGGGTTTTATGATAATTGACTAGTTTTTCTGTTATGCACAAATCTCGTTTTAGACGGCATAGTCAAAAGCCATGTTTCTGGGCAGGTTGAACATATTCTTGTTGATTTTGGGGTTGGCACGTGTACTTTTGATTCTGGGGTCGTGGATTGCAGTCATGTGAATTCAAGTCCATAAGAGTGCGTCTTACATGGGTTTACTTTGTTTTGAAATTCATTTCCATTGAATCATCATATGTAGGTGCATTGTTTATACTAAATATTTACGTTTACTAGTCACTAATTTACGCTAAGTGTGAGATGGAAGTAATAATGGCTTTTGACGTGTTTCAGTGCAAGATTAATAACTCAAAAGAATTCTTTTCCAGTCTAATAGAATTGCCTTGAGGATTGGTACCATAAAACTTTGTTTTCTATACTTTTGGTTTCTAAATGGATTGTCCAGTTTTAAATGAGTTTCTAGATTTCAACATCGTCTGTTAATAAAATTGATTATTTTGAGTTGAAGTCAGATTGGACATGGTTTTAGGTTCGGTAGCTATACGCTGAACCTTAAATGGTAATATGGACTTCATAAGAATCGGGCTACAAAACCAACTATATAATGGGGTTTAAAGGTGGATTTAATAAGGTGGGCTTTACGCCCTGTTATAAAATTGGATTTGATTTAGGCTTAGACTCGGATCTCTTAGTAACGGGCCTAGTGTACAGTTTAAGGTCAAGAAGATATCATTAGCATGATCATTCGTTTGTCGTGAGTAAGCAGCTTATGTGATGTGTAAATTCGTATGATGTTACGGCTATAGGATATGTCGGGCAGAGCAAGTCTTCAATTTCCGAGGCAATTATTATGGCCCAGGTGAGGACTTATAAACTTTTGTATGCATTACTGCCTACAATGCTCTGTTAATTGTCTTGGTATATAAAGTGGTATTATTTGTTTGGTCTTGAATGCTGTATGCATGCATGCCTGCTTTGTGGATGCTCTTGCTTACACCTTGTATCTTATTGATAATACCTCTGATGCAGTGTGCATCATTATGTGAACTGTGTACCAGTGTGATATAATATGCCTGTCGAGCATGACTTGTTTTGTGTGTTAAATAACGTGATATATGGTTTTGTGGTTTGTGTGGTGGACTGTGGGCTGGAGGCCCAGACTTGAGAATAAGATGTTAAATTCACACAAACCTGGACAATCATACGTAATGGTACACGAAACTCTTTAAGCATAAATAATAAATTATAATAATTCTACTGTGGGGCTGTTGACCGGTTGGTTCGAGCGGGAAGTGATACCCCTCGGGATTTCATGCGGGATAGCATGGTATATGCGGTTTAGCATATGGGTCTGTGATGACCGGTTCTACCTCCCTCTTTCTATCTCCCCTTTTCTACCTCCCTTTTTCTCTCTATCTATCTCTCTCTCACTGATTGTATTGGGCCTTGCCCTGGTTATATTGGGCTTATGCCCTGGTTGTCTCTTGAGACGGGACCGAGCTCAACGCACACAGTAGAGGGCCCTAATAAAACATTCAACTCTAATATCAATAAAGTACAATGATAATTAAGTGATTAAAGAGCAGTGTTGGTTTGAAGTCTGATGATGACTTGTATTGTTCATTGTGACTTGTTTGTGCATTGTGGTTGCTGTTGCCTGATGCCGGTGTACTTGTAGTTGATTTGTATTTGTATACACTGGTTTATTTGTTTGCGGTGAGACAGTGGTTGGTCTCACCCCCTCATAGTCTTTTTCAGGTTAACTGCTCATTGAGCATTGATGCATATCAGCAGGTGGCGGTGCTTTCCTCCTCGGGTCGGATCCATAGGGTTCTTTGCATGCATGTTGCTATGTATTTTGTCTTCCGCTGCGTCCTTGATTCCATTGTATTATTTATCATTTGATTAAATGTTGATCACGTTGTTGATACCGTATCCCGGGTAGAAGAGCATTTTGGTCACTTCTCATGTTGTAATTGATTTTATGGGTTATTTGGGATACGGGTGTTTAGTTGATGATTTTCCTGTCCAGGGAATGATAAGGGCAATTTAGTCATTTTACATTTAAATTTATTTTTATTAATAAATTGGGACACGGGCGTTTCAATACTAGGCCGGTTCGCCAAACCCAGAGTAAAAAGAGACAGTCTTGATCGTTGCATGTATGCCCTATCACCTAGACGCTTGTACTTTGATGGACTATCCTCTCTTTTGTATGCATGCGGACGTGTCTTAAGTTCTAGACTCGAGTATTTGGATGGGATTACTCTTTGTCAATGCATGTTTATTTCTCCTACTCTCGAAATGCAATTATGTATGCAATTTAAAAGACTGCCGAATCGTGTGCCATGAGTACTGGGATGGGTTAGATGTTAGGTTTGAAAGGTTTTCACAAGGTTACGAAGGACATCTACTCCTCTTCATTGGGTTTAACGCAGAAAGTTAATCCAAACAAGGATTTCCATGAGAATGAGCATGCCCCAAACCTCCCCAAACACCATTAGGCCTTAACTTTTGCCTAGGCCGCTCTTTCGGGATTTCAACCTAGCAGGCACGTCCTAACTTTTTCCTAGATCGCCCTTTCGGGTTTTCGATCTAGCGGACTAATCCCCATCTCTTTCTCCATTTTCTTTTACTTTCTTCCTCCGAGGATGGTGGTCAAAATTATCATGCCTTGACTCAAAATTAAATCATCTCATTAACCTTAAGTTAAGCATGTTTGGAATCCAATTTAAGTAAAATATTCATGGGTCAAATTTGGTCTTCACCATGGCCGTTCTCAGCATGGGGCATTGATGTCATTGGGAAAATAACCCCAAGAGTGACAAATGCGCATGAATATATATTGGTTGCCATCAATTACTTCACCAAATGGGTAGAAGCCGAATCATATGCCATGCTCACATCTAAAAAGGTGGCCAAGTTCATTTGTAACAACATCATCTGTCGTTATGGCATCCCGAGTGAATTAATATCAGACAACTATTTGCATTTCAAATCTGATGTCGAGAGATTATGCCGGGAGTGTGGGATCAAGCATCGGAAGTCATCACCGTACCGACCGCAAGCTAATGGTGCAGTTGAAGCCGCCAAACCAGAATATGAAAGTCATCTTGGGAAAGAAGATATCTACGCATAAGGGGTGGGCAAAAAAATTACCATTGGCTTTATGGGGATACCGGACCTCTATTAGGTCTTCCACAGGTGCAACTCCCTATTCCTTAGTATATGGCATGGAGGCTGTGTTGCCTGTGGAACTTGAAGTGCAATCATTGAGGGTGGCCCAAGAAAGTGGACTTCCTGAAACAGAATGGGTACAAGAAAGACTGAAGAACCCCCGAATAAGTCTATCAAGAGGAGGATGAGAAGGTGGTGGAGCAAATTGAGCATGCCCGAATTGCCTGATTATCCTAGCCGGATAATAATGAGTATGTAACGCCCCGAATTTTTAATAATTTTATTTATGAAAATTTTGAAGTTATTTTTCCAATTTTATCCTCGTAAAAATCTCTTTTGGACTTTTCTTTTGGCCAAAAGACATTTAATTTTCATGAGTCTTTTAAATTTGTTCTTAAAGCAAATCCCCACCCTATTTTATTTACAAGTTTATTCCTAAATTGCTACTTTAGAATAAACTTTGTGTTTAGGTATGAAACACAAGTATTAGAGTAGTATTAACTAATACTACGTTGGGAATTCAAAAAAAAAATGCACATGTTTTGACCAAGCTTGGCACGCACAATGACAAAATGATTTTGTGGATGTCCAAAACGCATCGTATGGGATTGAAGGGTTTTGGTAACACATATTCAAACCCAGTATCTTGTCTTTTTCATTCTTTTCTTTTCTCCCGGCACCGTTCACACCCTCTCACCCTCTCTTTTTAGTTTTCTTTTCCTCTCCTTATTATTCTTTCTCATCGATACCTCTCACTCTCAATTTCTGTAGCTTCACTCACTCTCTTTTGCCTGCAACTCCTCGTCGCCCAAGCAATTGTTGTTGCCTCCTTCCCTGATTCTTCATTTCTCTTTGATATTGAGCCGTGACACATTCGGGTTTTAATTTGGAGAAGCCTTGTGCTTCTCGTTGAGTGGCTTGGAGGACTCGCCGTCCTTCCAGCTGTTGATGGTGGCGGGTTGTTGTGTTTATAATGGACGAGTTTTCCTGTGGATAAGGGCAAGGTTGTACCTTGGGTTTTCTAGTTCGGGTCTTGCGATTACCGATCCTGGTAAGTTCTCCAACGAACCTGGTTTGTGAATTCCCAAATCAAATTATTGTTGAGATAGATGTTCGGTTGGGTGCTCTTAAGTGTTCATGTTCTTGCTGGAAATTTAATTGGTCATTGGTTGTTGTACTGGAACTTGATAGTGAGTATAATAATGGGTTGGATTTTGATAAGCAGGGTCTATTCTTTAATTGTTTTGGGCTTTCAAGAAGATGGTAAAAGTATTTTATAAATTATTTCGATTTGATTCTGGGTTCTTAGTGTTGGACAGCATGACTAGGAATTCGTTCCAAGTTTTGGTGATTTTATAAGAGAGGTTTTAATGAAATAAATGCAACCATGTGCTGGTTTGAGGTTTTGGCTGAAATGTTTAAGAAAAAAAAGTTCGAGTTGTTGGGGCTGATTTGGATATTAAATCTTCGAGGCTTCCACAGATACTGTTATGGCATTTACATAATGTTAGGAGTGGATATGCGACAACTCCGATTTAGTGCGTTTCACATGGCCTATATGATTTACTTTAAAAAAAAAAATTGAAATTTTTTCTCACCAAATCATCATATTAAGGCGCACAGTGTATGCAAAAATTTTGACACCTAATAATTAAATTACTCTAAATGTGAGTTGGCATTTTCAGTGGCTTTAAGTTTGTTTCCAATGCATGATTTTAGTCAAAGATTTACTCCAATCAATAAACTTGCCATGAGGTTTTGCGCCATGAAACTTTGGTGTCTATGCATTTGGTTTCTAAATGAATTTTCCAAATTTGAGCTTGGTCATTTATAAAATTGATTATTTTGGGTTGGGTCCTGATCCTTTATATACCAAGTGAGCTTAAGGTTATTGTCAGGAAACTTAACTAGCTAGTTCATTCAATGCATGGACCTCATCAACTTGCGGATTTGTATATGTGATTGTATTTGGGTTATAATTATAGGAACCCGATAGTGTCAAGGTTGGAGTTGGCTTATCGTCCAAGATGTTTCTAACAATCAAGGTGAGGACATATAAATCTTTGTATGCTTTACTGCCTACAACACGCAGTTAACTGTCTTGGTACATAAAGTGGTATTATTTGATTGGCCTTGAATGTTGCACTCTTGCTTGCCTGCTTTGTGAAAATTCTTGGTTGCATTTTATTTCTTAATGATGATGCCTTTGATGCTGTATGCCTGATTACGTGAATTGTGTGCCTGTGTGATGTGATTTGCCAATTGAGCATGATTCATTTTGTTATGAGTTTATAACATGATATATGGTTTTGTGGTTTGTGGGGTGAACTGTAGGCTAGAAACCCGGACTTAAGAATAAAATATTAAATACACACAAACCTGAATAATCATAACGTATGGCACGCATACTGTTTGAGCATAATTGAAAACAACATACTTAAAAGGAAATACTACTGTGGGGCTGTTGACCGGTAGCACCAAGCGGGGGAGAGGGTACCCCTCCGGTCCTCAAATAATAGTGAGCTATACTTACAGAGACGGCTACGAGGGGATAAGTGGGTACGCCCCTCGATTTGTTCTTTAGTGAGTGTACCTCTCACAGAGCTGGCGCCTTGGGGATTGTCGAGTGTACCCCTTGGTTTCTTTGATGATGTTATTTTATTCATTTGGTGAGAGCACCCCACATAGAGCTGGCGACTTGGGGATTATCGGGTGTACCCCAAGGTTTTGTATTATTTATTTCTTGAGGAGAGCACCCCTCCTGGAGCTATCGGCCACTTGGTTATTAGTGGTTATATTTTTATCGGAACTTACCCATTCTGGTGTGTATCTACATATGTATATTTATTTGGGCTTCTGCCCTGAGGGTCTGCAGACGCTACCGCGCCCGACGCACACAGTAGAGGGCCATAATAAAACATTCAACCTTAATAACAATATAGTACAATAATAATAAAGTGATTAAAGATCAGCGTTGGTTTGAAGTCTGATGATGACTTGTATTGTTCATTGTGACTTGTTTGTGCACTATGGTTGTTGTTGCCTGATGCCGGTGTACTTGTAGTTGATTTGTATTTGTATTCACTAGTTTATTTGTTTGTGGTGAGACAGTGGTTGGTCTCACCCCCTCACATCTTTACACAGGTTAACTGATCGTTGATCAGGAGTGCATATCAGCAGGTGGCGGTGCTTTTCCTCCTCAGGACGGATCCATAGGGTTCATTGCATATGTGTCATCATGTATTATTGTCTTCCGCTACATACTTGTTTCTTTATATTGTTTATTGTATGATTGTACATTGATTATGCTGTTTGTATCGTATCCCGGGTAGAAGGACAATTTGGTCCTTTCACATGTTATAATTTATTAAAAAGGATATTTTGGGATACGGGCGTTTCCGAGTAGACTGAAGAACCCCTAGAAGCACCACGACCTTCAGACCATGGGAGTGAATTATTACCTCCCGCATCCCGAGCCAGGAGCATTGCCACTCAATTTGTTCATCTGTCATGTCTTTCAAGAAGACCACCCACTCCTTAATAGAAGGAAAGGTCAGGAAGGGGCCTTGCTCCCGATATCCTATAGAGGTATACAAACCAGATTTCGAGGAATTAATTAGTTGAAGGTGATCGCACAGCCACATCTACAAAAAGCAAACACATAAGTAAAAGGGGAGAAATAAGGACAATTTTGTGGTACAGGGGTTTGAAGGTAATACTTGAAGGAGTAAGGGGGAGCCAGTCAAGGGTTTGTTGGGATAGCCTGCCAAATTGTCCAAGCAAACAAGGGTTTCACCCAGAATGGAATGGAGCATGTCATGACCATCAAAGAGCTTGGCCACAAGCCCGCCAATACTGAGAAGACATGTACCTGAACGACCAACCAGCAAGAACTCACTCACTCTTACCAGAGCCAGAGCGCAGTTATGCCCACTCTTCCATGATGGGTCACACCCCAAGTATTCATGCAGTGCATCACCAACAGAGTATTGATCAACAAGGGGTGTCAAGTTTATGCATTCCTCTTTACCAAGTAGATACTCCATTTTTTTGTCAACAAGGGATAAGAAAGCACTAACCTCTTGTTTAGCTACCGGGGCCTAAGAAGTCGTGGCAATATTTTCTCCTACAATGTTTTCAAGGCACTGAATTCATCAACGATAGGGCAGAGCTCCGTCATGGAAGGGCTGAAGCGAAACAAAAGATGATCACGGTCCCAAAACATGGCAGCAGCATGATTTAAGTTCTCATCAATCTTCACAGTGGCAAGGCTAAACAAAGCACACAGCCCGGGTAGCTTGAAGTCAAGATGGCACACTTGAGGGATACTCTCCATCCATTGGAGCACACTAGCATGAAAATTCTCACTCATGATTACCGTAGATGTCTTGGGAATATGTTTTGATGAATTATGGGGGTCTCTGAGTACTCAAAGGATTTATTTATAGTGTTCTGAGGCGGTGGAATTCATGAAAAAACCCTAAAGCCTAACTCCAAAACCGAAAAGGAAACACTCAGGAGGCCGCAACCGCCAACCGGAGCGGTCATGGCGTGAAGACCGCCACGCCTGGTGGTGGCAATCATCAGCCTCTATGGCCGCCAAGCCGACACCAGATACCCCACTGTGAAATTTTGAAAAGTTCAGAAAAATTAGGGGAAAGAGAAAGAGAGGAGGGGAAGAAGAATAAAAAGAAAAATAAGGAAAATAAGGGGAAATACACCTGTTATTTCAAACCAAACCCTTTACTGAGATGAAAGGGAGCACTTGTCGACCTTTTACTTGAGTTCTCAATTATAAACACTTTTTATGTTAATGATGTCGTGCAAGCATGCTAGGGACACATCACCCCACTTTAATTGATTCGAAGGGGCATGACTAGCCCACCTACTTGACATTCCTCGAGATTTTCTGTGGGTTCGGATGATTGTGAAATAGGGGCACACTAAACCCCCTTTTCCAAACTATGATGCTGGGGGCATCATGCCCCTTCTTGAAAAACCAGACCAGGGGCATGATGTGCCCACATTTAGGCAAGGGGCACATCACACTCTATCTCCTTCAAACCCACTAGGGAACCCAGTTAGAGGACATAGGGGCATCCAAATACCCGGACTAGCTAGATAATGAGAGAACAGGAGATGAGACACTCAAAAATGAGAGAAAACCAAGAGAGAACGAACACAAAGTCGAGGCCCAGCCCTCGCAAATTTTGAGCTGAGAGAACCCCCAAAAAACCCGAAAGGTGAGCAGACCAAAAGCCGAAACCGAGTACCCACAAACCAAGAGACGAAAGGCCAGACTCTCAGAGAAAACCGAAGGACAGATATCCCAAAACCTAGACTGAGCCTTCACAAACCTTAAGGGATAGATATCTCTAAGTCAGAACCAGAACCGACACAAACCTTAAGGGATAGATATCCCCAAGTCGGAATCAAACATGAGAGAAAACCAAGGGACAAATATCCCAAAAGCCGGGACCTAGCACCCGCAGACCGAGAGATGAAAGAGACTAGAGGCAAAACCAGAGTTGAGATACAAACCAAAAGCCGGGACCAAGCTACCGCAAACGTTGAGAGGCACAACCCAAAACCCGAACTGAACTCCTGCAGACCCCAAGAGAAAAACGAGGGACAGACATCCCGAAACCGGATCCGAACACCCGCAAACTGAGAGATGATAGAGACCAGACTTGAGAACCGAGGGACGGATATCCCAAATCCAGAACCGAACTGCCGCAACCCCTGAGACAAAACCGAAGGACAGATATCCTAGAGTTAGAACCTAACATCCAAAAACCTTGAGGGACAGATATCCCAAAGCCAACCTTGGGGGACAGATATCCCAATGCCAAACTTTGAGGGATAGATATCCCAAAACCAGGACCAGACATCCATAAACCATGAGGGACAGATATCCCAAAACCAACCTTGAGGGATACATATCCCAAAAATCGTGAGAAGTACTGATGAGATGATTCTTTGATAATAACCCGATAGATGAGATGATTCTATCACAAGCCTTGAGATGAGATGATTTCCAAAACCCCGAGATGAGATGATTCCTGGCAACCAACAACCTTGGGATGAGATGATTCCTAAAACCCCAGGATGAGATAATTCCAGACAACCAACAACCTTTAGGATGAGATGATTCCTGAAGTGGAGCACGGGGTGCTGCAACTATGGACACACACCACACACATCAGTTCACTCAAATTTGGTTGTTCCTTTTTCTTGCGTTATTTCGTCCTTAGTTTCCAAGGACTCATTAACGAGGGGCATCTGTGAAAACCCAAATTTAACCCATGAATATTCCTCTAATTTAGATTTTAGGGGTGCTCAAACCATAAGATTAATGAGATGATTTAGTCTTTGGCTAAGGCATACTTGGAATTTATTTTAGTGGAATATATATTTTATGAATTGGGATTTATATATTTGGACCAAAGGATTAATGAGATGATTTGATCTTAGGATAAGAATATACTAAATCCTAGTTCATCAAAATAATATCCCATTTTATTCATTTGGATTGTCTTGTTTATTTTAACCCAATTATAATGAGATGATTTATTTTTGGGGTTAAGTATGAATTGGAGGGCCAAAGTTAATAAAATGTGGACCTTCCAGAGTTGAGCAACCCATAAACACATTACTTGCAGACTAATTTTAGCTCTGATTTTCGTGGAAAATCAGAGTTAAATCATCCCATAATAGTAAATGTGTTTTTGGTATGATTTGGGCATGAAATAGGGAATCAATGTGTAATCAATCAATTAGGAGATGATTGGGGGGATTACTAATCAAGAAAAGAGAAAATTCTGGGTTGATTAGGGGTTAATTACACGGTGGAATCAAATCAGGGGGAATTAGGGGAAACCGAGTGCGAAAAAGGAAAGAACGGAGTAACGCGGAGGTGCCGGGAGGCCATGGCGGGATGACCGTCGGGCATGGTGGCCATCCAGCCCATGACCGCCGGCCATCGCGGACATGCATGCCCAAATTGCCCGATTTCTTCCATTTCCTCCCCTAATTTGATTCTACACGGTTTTGGCCCAGATTTTTAACTGAAACCTTGGTCATGTCGACGCCTCTATACATCCTAGAACACTATAAATAAAACCCCCCACTCACATTTCAGGGGATCAATTGCTCATTTACACACACCCCCCATAAGCTTTGTTTACTTGGAGAAACTCTACTTCTCCAAGCCCATAAACACTTTTAGGGCAGAAACTCTGGAGGAATTTTGTAGGGAGCATCACCAATAATCCAAAAAAAAGAGTTCAAGAGAGGAACAACCATTGAGCTAAGAAGTGGCAAGAAGGTGGGTGTAGAACACAATCCAATCTAAGGAGCTAGAGGAGGGCTACAAGAGGTAACACTAATCCCTTTTTGTGTGATTTTCGCTGATTACTTGATGATGCTTCTGATGATGTAAGTGGCGTGCTAATGCCATGTTTAGAACTACGTGGCTTTGACCCGGTCACTCGGGTACGTAGGTAGTCTCGATTTCATAACGGGATGCAAGCCAATTCTTCTTCTCTTCCCCTTTCTTTTTAGTTTCCTTTGTTTCCACACTTGCATACTTGCACAATGCATACATGCATTCTTCAATTGCACAAGGTTTCGACCCAACGTGGATGGGTGCCTAACACCTTCCAATCCATGACGAACCCCCGAATCCCATGTCTTTGGTTCGTTATGATCACTTGCCTAAAGGAGTCATTCAAAGATTTTTCCCCAAATTTTGTCCTTAATAAAATTTAGGTGGCGACTCCATTGACATGGGATTGACCCGTGGAAGAAGGTGAAAAGGAACAGGTGAGAAGGGCCAAGTAATTTTGGGTCGGGTTCTCACAACTATCAATGTCATTTGGAATGCTTGGGAAGACAAGGGCGAATATCAAACCCTTTATTTCAACTTAGAGAGGGACGGGGAAGGAGATAGAAAAGTAAAAAAAAGTGCACTAAGGAGTTACGACTCTTGTGAGAGCGCGGGTCTCGGGGGTAAAGGAGAAATGATGGGAGAGCATCCCTATTTATAGTTTTCTTGGATGGCATTGCCCATAAATTCTTCACTTATGTAATTCCCGACCTAGAGCCATGGCCTGGTGACGCGAACGAGAGCCATGATTCTTGAATCATCCAAACATGACCCGTCGGGACCTTGGAATATTCTCAGAAAAATGCAGCAGATACGTCATGACGTCTAGAATTATCCCCTAAATTTTCATATTTTTCCAGTGATCGTGTGATTTTTCGCGAATTTCGGAATTTTTAGGACGCACGACGATCAGTAGACATGCTCGGGGGCCAGGTCAGTCTTCCTTGGCAAACCCATGGGACTGGTCGGCCTGATGGGGCCGACATAGGGTTCTGGCTGGCCTAGTGGGCCGACTATGCTCCCGGGCATTTTTCTATCCTGATTTTTGACTTTTCTCCCTCTTTTTACCGTGCTAGGTTCGTCTGTGACCTTGAATTTTCTTTTTCATGCCTCGAAGTTCTTCGTTTTGAGCTCAAAATGATTTCAATGTGGTGGGAGTCTTCCCGGGTATAAAACGCGAGAATTTGGCTAAGTTCCAAGGAATTCCAAGAAAGTTTTGGGAAGCTCCGAAATGTTGTTTGTCTAACAAAATAGATGGATAAGTGGCCCCCCACGACCATCAAAGAATATTTTTTAGCATTTTCCAACCCTAATAACCCGATGGAGTTCAAACGTGGTAATCGACAAAGACACAAGAACAAAGGTGCAAAATTTGGGTGCTAATAGCTTTACTCCCCCATTGGGGTGAATTTCACAGAAAGACATCCCAGTGTTAGGGTTTTTGCCCCAAATTTTGCCCTATGTAGGACTCCGACTCATGCAAGACTAAATAAAACTTAACATATCTTTTTGGATTTTCAGGATAGGGTTTTCCTAAGACACTTCGTTTGTCAAAGGTTTTGGTTTTGAGCAGTTTGCGGACTTGTGCTCGGGAAAGTGTAAGACTCACTGGGTGTCAGGGGCTTGTTCTCAATGGTTTGTGGGCAGTCAATGACTTGTGCCCAGGAATGCCTAAGACTCCCAATGTGTCAGGGGCTTATTCTCAAAGGGTTCGGGCAGTCAACGACTTGCGCCCGGAAATGCCTAAGACCTAAGAACGTCAAAGGCTTTTTCAAAAGGTTAGTGGGAAGTCAAAAACTTACGCCCAAGAACGCCTAAGACCTACTGGGTGTCAAGGGCTTGTTTTAACAGTTTGTGGGCAGTCAACGGCTTGCGCCCGGGAACTTCTAAGACCTACTAGGTGTCAAGGGCTTGTTTTTAACAGTTTTTGGGCTGTCATTGACTTTCGCCCAGGAATGCCTAAGACCTAAAAATGTCATTGAACTCCACTGGGAGATTAGTCAGGGTGATCCTCCTTTTTCCTTCTCTCTTTTCCTTTCTCTCTTTTTATTTTCTTTTTCTCTTTCTTTTTGCTCTTTTCTTTTCTTTTCCTTCTCTCTTTCTTTTCTCTCTTTTTTTCTTCTCAAGGACGTGGACCCATAAAACTCTTGGATTTTTCAAAAAACAGGTGCATAGGAGCTAAAAAAACGGTGATCGGGCATTTCGGAGGACAAAACGCACGAAATGGGGCAGAGGAGGGCCGGTCGACCTCGCCAGGCCGCCGCCACCCCTGGCTGGCTTGGGCAGCGCTACCTAGGCCGCATGGGCCGGTCGTGCTCGGTGGGGCCGACGACGTTGTCTCCTCTCATTTCTTTTCTATAAATACCTCCTTCAAAGGCCTTCCTCCCTTTTGATCTCTAGTTCTTCCATACGTTTATCATGCCGCACATTTCTCAAAATCCATCATACCGGGATGAGGCATCTTTTTCTTCCTCTTTTCCTCACTTATTTCCTTTCTTTGTGATTTTCTTATGGATGCCTACATGCAATGCTCATGATTTTTGATGTTCTAGAGTTGTTCTACTTAATAATGCTATTTTAATGCTCTCTCACTTTTCTGTGCACTATGAATATGCAATTCTTGTGATGTTCTACACTTTTTTTTCTACATGCTTGATGCTTTGGTTGTGGCTTCCTTATTTTTCGCTCTCTATATACATGCAAATGCACCTCTAATCTTAATGCACATGCTTTTGTGATGCAAGTGTGTTAATGGATTATAGCCTTTTTTCATCCTTGTGTTAGACCATAAAGTTGAAAGTCATCCTTGTATTGGTTTTGGTCTATTTTCATCCCTTTGTCCATGGGTTTTGGCTTATTTTCATCCCTCTAAATAGGCCAAAAAGTCGAACACAAGGATGAAAATAAGACAAAATTCACAAATAGAAGGATGAAAACAAGCCAAAATCTAATAGAGGGATGACTTCCAACTTTGAGGTCTAATACAAGGATGAAAAAACACTTTATTCCGTTTGAGTTGCTATTTTCAATCTTTGTGCAGGGCGGGGTCCGGATTTGGTGTCGTTCTGGCCTCCGTACCTTGAATAACATCAAGGACTTTGTTGCTGATTATCCTGCGATTGGCCAGTTGAATAACACTGCCGGCTTTGACGAATTCCTCTCCTCTTTCCCCACTAGTACAAGCGGGTTGCAGGCCGCTTGTGCCCATGGTATCTCTTGGTGGGACTCCACCAACTCTTTCCATCTCCCAAATGGGGAGATGGCTTTGATGCGATACAAGTACTACGCCATTACTAGGCTCGGCTTTGATGGGGATGTTCCTACATTCTTACCGCAGGACGAGGCCCGTAGGAATTACGAGGAGCTCATCAGCCCTATTAACTTGTGGAGCTCGGGTGGCTCACTGCCACGGTCTTCCTTTTTGGATTACATTCTATCAAACGCATTTCCTAGCTCGAATTTGGAGAGGACCTGCAGGATCTTGCTGTGCATCATTTCTTACTTGGTTCTGGCCAACCCTTGCGAGTATGTCAGTATGAGTTCATTGACTGTTTTGAGGACCTCTCTCGTCCTTTCTCTTGGGGAGTGTTGGTCTAGCTACTACCTACCGAGAGATGAGTCGCTTCTCGCAGATGATTTCCAAGGGGGAGACTTTTGCTTCGGTGCATGTATGGGAGGTAAAGTTCCTTCTGTCCTTTGTTTGTCATTTCTTTTACTCTTCTGGTAGTTGTCTCATAATTGACTTTGGTCTTGTTTTTTCTGCTTAGATCTGGTGCCTAGAGCATCGACTCATTTCTCATAGTTGAAGCAGAGATCTCAACACCACTTTTCCTCGGGCTCGATGTTGGTCTGGCGTTCACTCTCTCCAGTCTTGCGACGTTTATCGCGCGAACATTGATTCAATCTGTCGCGCAGGGCAGGTGTCTACATTTCCTTAGTTTATTTTTCTAACGTGTTCCTTGCTCAGCTTTTCTTACTCTCTTTTCTTTTCCTTCCTTCCTCAGGTCTGCCTTCGCCCTTTAAAGCATTTGAAGAAGGGTGGATTCTTGCCTCGGATCGTCCGCTACCTGGACCGTGCTCGTTTTGTGGTTACTGACACTCAGCATTATTTTTGGTATTTGGGAGACCGAGTGAGTGCTCAGTACGAGAAGCATCCACGTACTTCTTTCCTTGTTCCTCCTTCCCGTACAGAGGCCAAGGATCACTTCTCTTTTCCGTCGGTTGATACGCAGATTCACTTTGAGGAGTGTGGTTCTTCCACTCCTGTTCGAGCCACTGTTGATGACATTCTTCCTCCGGTTGCTGACATGCCTTGTCAGTCTTTTTGACCCTCTCCTGCTCAGACTCCTCTGTCGACTTTAAGAGTTACGTCTCTGTCAACTCCCCGAGTCAGTATAAGGGCTGCCCCTCGCGCGGAGGGTCACACTACTCCCCTGTCATCACCTCCTGCTACTCCTCGGGTTTTCTTGGGCGAGGATTTCCCTACTTTCCTCTCGAGTTCATTGGCGTTGATGGCCAGGTGCCTTTTGTTCTACCACCGGGGGGGGGGGAGTGGAGGCCATATGTAGAGGGTTTGGTGAGTCCTCTAATTCCTTTGACTCCTTCTCTTTCTTTCTTTTCTTTTCTCTTTCCTTGCCTCTAACCCTTTTTCTTTTCTTCAGGCTCCCACGTCAGTGGTAAATGTGCTGATAGAGTGGCGTCGTCGTCTAAATTAGTGCTTTGGGTAGTGTCCACGTGCATCCTCTCAAATACTCCTGACTTGTAGGCGCAATCACTTGTAAAAATTATAAGAGCAGGTAACTTGTCGCAGCGGGTGTTGCCAGGCATGCAATCTATTCTATATATATATATATAGCAGCATACATCTCAAGAGAGATTGAAGAGATGACACTTGGCAAGTTTAAAAGAATGTCAATTAGACATGTGGCTTCACATTATACATCTCTTTTTGGAGAACATCAAGTTTTATCTTGGTTATTGTTATATAGTTTTTTATTTTTTTTTAAATGATGATAAGATGATAAGATTTAAGTTTTTTAAATTTCAATTAATTATATTTTTTATGCATCTTCATCATTATTTACCATGTATTATTTTATTTAATTAATTAAATATTAGTTTTAATTTTTATATAAAACTAAATATTAGTATACTGGGTAATCATCAAAAAATGTTGTTCGAAAATTTTTATTAATGTAATAAAATATTCTATATTTTAATTTATTCTTTTAAAAATAAAAATATTATATAAATAATATTAACTAGTAAACAAAATTATAATTGTGATACAACCAAACCAATGTCCATGCCCGTGTATGTCACGGGGTGTGTACTAGTTTGAACTGAATCAGCATCCTCAGCATGCGGGAGCTGCTGGTTTAGGCCAAAATCATCAAATATGTTCCAAAAAGGTCTAATTGCACCTGAAAGCATCCAACGGTAAGGGAAGTGGAAATTAGATGTAAATGCATGAGTTAATACTAAATGCAAGACCAAAAAATAGCATTGCATTCTATAAAATATATATAATTTCATGCAAATCAGCTCTACATGAGCACATCGTCACCAAGCTTTGGACTTCCTAGGCCGAATGAAAGGGATAATTTTACGGCTACTGTCTCAATTGCTAGATGGCTATACATGGACACTAACGTGTGGGGTGTATGAAACTCAAATTTATTGAAATCTTATCAAACTATTTAATTTTTGAAAGAACTGATTGTGGTCTTACAACTACAATTTTAACAACCAAGGAATTTGTGTGGACAATTTGAACTTAATTTTGGTGAGGTGATGGGGTTGGCTTGGCTTGTGCTGTTGTAATAAAATGGGAAAAAGGTTACGGGGAGGAAAGTTATTCGTGAGACGTGTTGAGCTAGGCTGGTTATTTTGGTAGCTTTTCAATTATGAGAACGTCTAAATTATACGCAATTGCTTTGCAAGTTAGCTCCTTGCATTTGTGTCAATGAAAAGGATAAGAGGACAACAGGCTATACAGAAGGGAAGAGAAAAAGACTCGTTTTTTTCTTAACCTCTTTCTTTATATCAGCTGTTTATTGGCGGTGCTAAAGCGTTTGTCTTTAATTAACAACTAGCTCACTTCCCATGAGTTCCACGGGAATGCTTATTAATAATTTTTTTGAAAACATTTAACATATATTATTTCTGGGCATTTATTATGTAATATTAAAAAAATTTGTACATAATTTGTTTCTAAATTATATATTTTTATCAATTTTTTTTATTTTTTTTATATAGATCTAGAAAATAAATAAAAAATTATTAAAATATAAATTAGAAAAATAAATAAAATAAACTATTTAATAATAATATAAATAAAAAACTAATTTTTTGAACTTAAACATGCATTATTGGCCCATAAAACAAAAACATATTAAACAACCAACGAAAAAGTTAAAAGAATTAAATAATAATATCCAAAAAATAAAAAATATAAGAGAGTAATTTTTAAAACATAAATCATTAAATGAATAAAAAATATTATTATAAAAAATTAAAATAGAAAAATATAATACAGATTAGAAAAATAAATTCTAGCCTAATAAATAATAATATAAAAAATAATTAATTTTGCAAAGTTAAACATGGATAATTGAGCCAAAAACCAACAAAAATATTAAACAACAGAAGTAAAAATCAAAAGCATTAATGAAGGATAACAAAAAGTTAAAAAAAAAAAATTAAGAGACTAATTTTAAAGAAATATAAATTATATTTCTTTAAAGTAAATAAAAAATACTATTATGCAGATTAAAACTAAATTAGAAAATTGAATATAAAGTAGGAAAAAAAATAAAATAAACTATTCAATAATCATATAAATAATAATTAATTTTTTTATATTTAAACATACGTCAGTGAGTCCCAAAACAACAAAATATATATTAAACCATAAAAAAAAAGTTAAAATAATTAATTAATGAGAAACAAAACATAAAAAATAAGAGGGTAATTTCTAAAAATAAAAATCAGGAAAAAAATAAAAAGCCTATTATTACGAAGAAAGAACATTAAAATAGAAAAAATAAAATAAAATACTCAACAATAATATAAATAATAATTAATTTTGTAAATTTATACCTGCATCATTTATTGATCCATGCTTGGGAATACATAATTGACCCCTAAAATAAAAAAAATATTAAACACAGAATAAAAAATAATAAGAATTAATTAATAAAAAAAACATAAAAAATATAAAATGAGTCATTTTTGAAATAGAAATCATAAAAATAAATAAAAAAATCTATTATTATGAATAAAAACTTTAATACAAAAATATAAATCAACAAAATAGATAAAAAAATATTTAACAATAATTAATTTTATAATTTAAACATACATAATTGAGTCCTAAAATAAAAATAAAAAATTAACATAAAAAGATTAAAAAATATATAAAACATAAAATAAACCACAACAAATATCTTACAAAATAATAATATAGAGAACAATTAATTTATGAAATAAAAAATTAACAAATTAAAAGACATGAAAAATTAAAACATACCTTTGCATCAATTAAACTCATATCTATGCTAATAAGGAGGTTCTATAATTTTGTATTCAAGGATTCTTACAATCTCGAAACTCTAACTTGATTTTTCCATAAATCATTTTCAGGAGTCAATTCATCCAAAGCTTTAATATATATTTTCCTGCAAAAAAAAATATAAATAATTAAAATAGATTGGGAAAATAAAAAAATATAAAAAAAATAGAATGCTTAATTATGAGAGACAAAATAACTTTAATATTATATCAACATTCATACGTATGCAAATAGAAACAAAAGCAATAAGGAATTAGAAAGAATGAGTGAATTATAGAGAAACTATATCACACACAGACAGAGACTATATCTAGACCTTCTGTAGTGCAAAAAAAATAAATAAAGAAGAAGTAAAAGGAAATGAATGAATGATAGAGAAACTGTATCACGTACATAGACTATTATTTCACATACACAAACAAAGACTGTATCTGTATTAATAGAGAGGTGATGGAATATTTGAAGAGAAGCACAATAAAAAAAACAAAAAAAGATTAAAGGTTAGTTGAGTATAATATAATTCTTATCAGATAACAATAATAGAGTAAATCACATAATATATATATAATAATCTCTGCGTGTGAATTTTTTTGACCAATTTGGGTGTGATTGGAACTCTTTTTAAAAGAATATAATTAAGATTAGATTCATCAATTTAAATAAAAAGAGTTTTGTCCTTATCTTTATTGATTACAAACTCTAGTTATCAGTTTAATAGAAAAAATATATATAATACCAAAATCTGCATGTGAATTTTCTTTTCAACAATTTGGATGTGTCTGGAATTCTTTTCAGAAGAGTATAATTAAGATAGGTTATCAGTACCAATGTTGCGTGTGAATTTTCATTTGAACAATTTGAGTATGATTGTAATTCTTTTTAAAAGAGTATAATAGATCAGGTTACTCTGGGATAATTATTTTTGTCATTACGGCCAATCAAACTACACCTACAACCCTCCAGATGGCAATAAAGGAAGAGCCTAAAGCCTCCACATGGCAATAAAGTAAGACTCCAAAAATCCTATGTGTCAAAACTTGGTGAGGGATACAACTTTAAATATATATAATAGAGCCCAAGTATTCTTTCTGCAAAACGCGCAACATGAAAAGCAATCTAAAGCCTTCAATTCCTTGACACTGGCTATTGATTCGGGGACTTTGTTGTCCTGCAGTATCGTGTTTAATTTTCTTTAACAAGCAATGTGAAATTTATCAAGATTTGTAGTTGTCCCTAAGCCTATTTTATCTTATGTACAGGGGGAATATTATGAGTATATATGAAAGTGAATGATATTATTAACGTCTGCTAAAATTATTTTTAATCGTATTTGAATCTATCTGAGGTAAATATTTTATCACTGCGTCTAATCTCTACTTGAATTCATCTCTTCGATCATTTACCTTCTATAATTTCATTTATCTTAACCTTAATGTCATCTTTTTTTGCTTAAGATGCATTTAATTTTATCCTTTTATATTAATCATACTTATTTATTTCTACCCTTCCACTTTCAACTATAATTACATCTTCATTCCTTCCACTCCTTAGACTTACTTCCCACCATAAAACTTCACATTTCTTTTCATTCCGTCACACCTCCATTCTCAAGCTCGCCTCCCATCTTAATTTAATTATCCTTCATGATCAATATTATTATTAAAGTTATATTACTTGTATTAATACTATCGAGAGTGGATTTTACCTTCAATTTATAACACTATTGTATTTCTTTTTAGAGGATATTTAATGTTATCTTGTACATTGATTGAAAAAATGGGGAATATTCGATTACACAACATGACAATTAAATAATGGAAGACACCTTCATCATGGACTATGGGTGTGGTGCACCGGAATCACACTCCTCACTGTGCCGCACAGGCTAGTTTGTCCCTATACCTGTAAGCCTTTCCACACGGAAAGCATAATAGAGAGAATCAAGAGAACATAAAGCAAGAGAAGTAATACGGGAGTAAGCTTGTATATTATTATTAGTAAACTCTAACAACAATGCACACCCATCCTACACCCCCACATGTCTATTTATAATAGTCATAAGGTTCTATCCAAGTCGACCAAGGAATCCTAGGGGTACATGCTGCCCACTAACCTCTCCTTATGGACTTGGATTGGTTAAGCCTAAGTTTATAAAGTTTAAGCCTACCCAATATATTAAGTAGCAAACTTAATATACAAATAAACCCTTCGCCTATAGTCTAAGCCCGTACACAGTCTAACCTATAATTAGGACTCTCGTCCACACAAGTCACGGGTCCAACACCTATTCTACCAACATCCTCGTTGCCAACAGATTATAGGCAGTGATTTGACGCCCAAATTTCTAGAACCTGTGCTCACCCATCCATCTTGCTTCATGAATACCCTCCATCACACAAGAAACTCGACAACTGCTGCACCTATACCATGCCTCCGAACAAGTCTATCCGGAAAAATTTGCACAATATGAACCCCTCCAACCTGCGTAGTTTTGACCCTCAAGCTAGCCCCTGGAATAACCCGTATCGTCTCTGAGGACCCGACCTAAAATTAATTGGGCCTCCTCACCTATTCCTTACACCTTCTTATTATGGATTAATCCAACATTAATGGAGTCGCCACCCGAATTTTATTATCTGGAAAAATTCAGGAAAAAACCTTTCTTAGGCAACAAATCTTAAGGCAACCAGTCATAGCGAACCAGAGATGTTGGGTTCGGGGGTTCTTCACAGATGGGATGGCTTTAGGCACCCATCCGTGTTGGGGCGAAATTATTTTGCACGTTTATATTACGTGTTTGCATATTTGTTTGATTGTTTGTTTATGTGTCAGTTTACATATTAAGGGGGGTCCCCAAGAACAAAATGGGTATGTCTACTAGGATAGACCCTAAACCAACTTTTGTGCTCAATGCAAAAATCCTTAAACTTGGTTTTTGAAAATTGTTTTCCTTTGATGATGATTTCAAGTGTCTCTCAACAATGAGAAATATTTTCAAATGATTTCCGACGATGCTTTTTGCGCACCCACTTCGGCATGAACATCTTTATAGATGCAATAGTTTGTCAAATCCACCCATTTTTTTTTTCCAAATAAATCTTGATGCATACAGAGCCAATCCTTTCTCAAAATTGCATGTTTTCAAAGAAAAATTACTAAACTTAGTTTTCCAGACACAAGATGTTTTTGCCAAAATCTATTTTCAAAAGATTCATTTTGGAAAAAATGGGTGGACTAACCTACCAACACCATTTCAAGCTTCCCCTCATCTTCCTCCTTGTTCTGTCTACTACCACTTGTCACGGGCCAGGGGTGTGACACCTGAATCACACTGCTCACGGTGCGGCACAAGCTATTTCATCCCAAAACCTGTATGCTTTCCCACACGCAAAGCGCAACAGAGAGAATCAAGAGAACATAAAGCAAGAGAAGTAATTTATGAGTAAACTTTTATATTATTATTAGCAAACCCTAACAACAATACAAACCCATCCTAAATCCCTCACGTCTACTTATAAAAGTCACAAAGTTCTCTCCAAGTCAACCAATGAGACCTAGACACCCTAGACTTACTTGCCACAAACTTAACTCTCCTTATAGACTTGGGTTGACTACACCTAAGCTCATAAAAACTAACCCTACCCAATACATTAATTAACCAACTTATAAAAAAACAAAGCAAACTTGTCAGCTACTGTGAGCACCGCGCCATGGCTCGGTTGGCGGGGATATCGCCCCATGACCGTGGCTTAAATTCGATGGCCTGCAATTTATAATTAATTCTTCCCAAATGCATGTGAAGTAGCTTAGCTTGGGTGGAGAGAACCGATTCGATCATTCCTAGGATAGTCGAATTAACCGCTTTCCAAAGAACCATCCTTCCAAACAGATTCCCAGATACAAACTGGAGGAGTCACAAGCGGTCTCACTTAAACCCCAACGACCATAGACAGAATATGTTTACACGGTATTCGCACTTTCGGCTTAGTTTGTTTGTTTCGCTTCTTTTCATGAGCATGAGCTTGACTTGCAAACTGTGTTGCTTCTTTGCGGGGCTTTTCTCTTCATTAGTTTACAACATCAAGCCCTTCCTCGGGAAGTAATAATCACAAATCCGGACAAACTTATAGGAGTACTTGGCACATACTATTCTTGGTATTCTCTTAGTTGTCTTACAAACAAGGAGTCGCCACCCAAATTTATTAAGGGAAAACTTGAGGAAAATCCGTAAATGACTCTAGATAAAGCTCAGATTTCGAAACCAAGAGGAGGGTCCGTGGATTCATTCATCGCAAACCACCATCTTAACTAAGACAATGTCGGTCATATTGGATGCCAATCCCAATGTGTATGTTTTATAGTCGGATCAAATACTCCATGTTAACAAACAAGAAAACAAGCAATCATTATATATATATATATATAATATATATATATATATATATATATATATAGTGTGTGCGTGTGAAGGTGTACATGTGATATGCAATGTAGTAAAGTAAAATATTTGAGCTTGCGTCTCGTTCGCTTGAGACTGCCTACATACCCCTAGTCAGTGGGTTCAAAGCTTTCGTAGTTCATCTAAATGGAGATCCCCAAGGCTAACCTAGGTCTTCTTCTAGAATTGGCTCAATCCTCACTTAAACGAACTTTTATGCCCCCTGTTAGAACAATGGGCTTAGTTTCTCAAAGCATCGTACTAAGTGCGTGCAATCACCCATCTCAAAAAGTGTCTCAAAACAAATCCACTCTACAAAATACATTTGGGCATTAAAAGTGGTTTTTAATGCAAACTCAGGTCATTTCCATGTGAAAGTAGAATTTTGTGCATAAACTTATGTATGCAATTTTTCAAAGAATATAGATTAGCAAGTTTCAAAACATGCAATACTTTAGTTGAAAATCGTTTTTTCTAGGTGTATGTGTCTAAACTTAGACAAATGCTTGTCAGAGGTGATGTTCCGCTTTCCTTGGCCGGCATATTTCTGACACAATACATGAATACGTAAAGAGTGATTGGTTGTGAAAACATTCATTTCTGTTTTTTCACATTTTCTTTCGAAAAGAGATTTTTGGCAAAAGTATCTTGTGTTTGGAAAACTAACTTTAGTGATTTTTCTTTGAAAACGTGCAATTTTGAGAAAAGATTGGCTCTTTATGCACCAAAATTCCTTTTGGAAAAAGAAGAGTGGATTTGACAAAAGATTGCATCTATAAAGATGTTCATGCCCAGTGGGTTTGCAAAAAGCATCGTTGGAAATCATTGAAAACATTTCTCATTCTTGAGAGACACTTGAAATCATCATCGAAGGAAAAGCAAATTGAAAAACTAAGTTTAAGGATTTTTTTATTGAGCACAGAAGTTTGGTTTAGGGTCTATCCTTGTAGACATGTCCATTTCATTCTTGGGACCCTCCTAATATGCAAACTGACACATAAACATACAATCAAACAAATATGCAAACAGGTAATGTAAGCATGCAAACGGCATTACAGCAACCTAGCATCGATGATTTGTTAAAATAATTTCGGCATCGCAACGTTACGATGGAAACCCAAAAGCGAACTTTAAATGAAGAGAGAGATTTTGCTCTAACCCGCGAAAGGATGCGTAAGAAGACAATGACTCTGCGCATGAATTTCAACTTGGAGGGGGACAAGATAGGTAGAAGAGGGCGAATATCAAACACTTTATTTTCAATTTAGAGCAGGACGGGGAGAGATAGAAAAGTACAAAGACGTGCACTAAGGAGCGCGGCTCCTGGGGTGAGCTGAAATGAGGGGAGGAGACCCCTATTTATAGCCTTAGGCTATGACATATGTGTAAATATGCAACTTGGCAGAAGTGGGTTCCATGGTTTCAGGCCACGGCTTTAGTTCATGGCTTTAGTTATAAACTCGTTTCTTTGAGACAGGACCCGTTCGGGACTCAGAAAATTCTTAAAATATTATTGGAGGCATTAATTCTTGAGTTCTAAAGGATTTTGCTAAAAACGGCATGCGATGACTGAAGCCAATATATTAATAAAAATAATTCCGTCAACTTCAGGGGAAAAAGCGGCATTTAATGCGTTTTCTATAAATGTCTGAAAATATCTCCAGGCCTCAGGCCATGGCTTCCGTCAAAACATTCTTAAATAAAGTAAAGATAGGGCCCGCCAGGGTGTTGAAAAATTCTCAAAAAATGAGGGAAAGATAGCATTTCATGCCTTCTACGCTTCCGTTGCAAAAAATCAACAAAATTCAGAAAAAGCCCCTAATTCTCGCACAACATTTTTTGAAAAATTCGATTGGGGAACTTCTGGTTCCTGAAAAATATCCAAAAATTCCAGAAGGTGTGTTATACCCTGAAAAGACGATCGTAGAAAAAAACTGTGCAAAATTTGGAGTTCGGATGCATTTTCGGGGGCGAAAAGAGCGCAACCATAGCCGTGACTAGACAGTCATGAACCATGACCGGGCCGGTCATGCTTCAGCCACGATGGTGGCCACTCCGGTCAAAGGCTAAATTTTTTCAGTCTGCCTCATTTTTCAAAAAAATGTTTCGGGACCTTCCCGAATTCGAAAATTCCGAAAAAAGTATGGTCGTGCTCGTATCGATGATTAGAATTTTTTGGGCTAAATATCTTTTCAATATAAATTATAAAAAAAAATTAAAATACCCTTGGTCAAACTTATTTAACCCATGGCATCAGGCTAGGCTTCATGCCATTCTAGACTTTTTTCTTAAAACTTCTCAAAAATATTCGGAGTTCCAGAGACACTTTTGACACTTTCTTAGGCTATTCCAGGGTCTAGTCTGCCATGGAAAGGGAATAAGTGGATTTTTGGTCTATGTACTGGCCTGCAATTTGAAATGTCAGGACTGTACTAAAATTTGATGGATTTTGGTACTTCCCGCCACCCGACCGACCATCTATGACACGTGTCACAATGTTATTCGCCCACGTCAAGGACACGTGTCAACAAATAATATGACTTCAACGCGAATTTGGTACGAAGAGAACATACCGGTGAGACCTACTTTTCGACGTAGGCGAATAACATGCTGACACGTGTCCTCGACAGTCGGCCGATGGCCAAAAATACCAAAATCCATACATTTTAGTACAGTGCTGACATTTCAAATTGGAGGCCAGTACAAGCACCAAAAATCCACTTATTCCCAATGGAAAGTATCCTTTGACAAAAAACCCCATGTGAAAACGGAGGCAAATGTTAAGTGCTAACGGTTAATTTTAGAAAATTCAAAAAATATTCCGGGAAACCTCGGAACACTCTTGAAGCATCGTAAATCTAAACATAGACCCCCACGCACCTCAGAAAAATATTTTCTTTTGACTTTCACAAACTTTTTTTTTTTTTTGATCGAGGAGTTTCACAAGCTTTAAATGTTGCAGAATGCAAGCAAATTGGAAGTGAAGAATTAAAACAGGGCGGACAAAATTTGGGTGCTAAGAAGTAGATTTCCTAGCCTGTACACAAACTAACCTATAATTAAGATTCTTGTGCACACAAATCGGGCGTCATGACACCTCTTTTTTTATTTTTATATTTTATGAGAACTAATGACGACCCAAAGTAATATTTCCTACCTAACCAACCAAGAAGAAGGCATGAGAAAATGGCTATATAATACGAGGTTCCAGCTGTTGTGAGCAACCTGCATTTGCAATGGATCACCAGGCATCTTACTATTGCCTTGTACTGATCTTGTTCTTGTTTTCCATTTTCCTGATCATCAAACTTGTACTATCCAAATGGCAAAAGCTACCTCCAGGACCTTTTGCTCTGCCAATCATTGGCCATCTGCACCTCCTTAAGAAACCAATGTACAAATCATTACAAGCCCTGTCGGTGCAATATGATCCGGTCATGTTCCTCAAGTTGGGGTCACGTCCGGTTCTTGTGGTGTCTTCGCCATCTGCAATGGAGGAGTGCTTCACCAAGAATGACATAATATTCGCAAACCGGCCGCCTTCCATGGCGGCGGAGTACCACAGCTACAACCATACCGTAGTTGCTTGGGCACCATACGGCGATGTTTGGCGATTCCATCGCAAAGTCGGTGTTATTGAGATACTGTCTGCAAAATGCCTCGGACAGTCCTCTTCCATCCGCATGGAAGAGATTTGCCGCTTAGTTCGAAGGTTGTTCAAGGTCTCAACCTCCATTGGTGATGATGATGGCCCGAAAAGGGTAGGGTTGAGATTCTTGTTCTCTCTTCTCATAAACAATATCATGATGCGATTGACTGTGGGAAAGCTTTGTGTTGGGGAGGAGCACGAGAACACAGAGGTGGAGAAGCAATTATTTAGAAAGTTTTTGCAAGTGTTTGCTCCAAATATTCGCATGAATGCTTGTGATTTTGTTCCCATTTTGAGGATGATTGGTTACAAAGGAATTGAGAAGCGGACGGAGAACGCTTTCAGGTTAATGGACCAATATATGCAGAGTTTGGTTGATGAAATTCGGTCGAGGAGAAGCAGAAGCGAACATTCCCATTCTGAAATTGATCATAAATCAGTACTGCAGGCACCTGAGGAATCAGGGAAGAGATCCGTTGTAGAAACTCTTTTGCACAAGCAAGAATCAGGACATGAAGACTACACTGATGAAGATATCAAATCAATTATCATGGTAAGTACCCAGTAGCTTAGTTTTCATTCTCTAATATCTTTGTTTGAATCTGAGCACATAATTATTCAATTCCTCGTATTATATGTACGTAGTACATAGCCATATTTTCTATTACTTTGCAGCACATGTTACACACGACAAGAGTGATAAGTTAAAGATTCCCAAAGCCATTCTCAGGGCGAAAGGTCTCGAATTGGAGTCCACCCTGCAAAACTATAAAATTTATGAAATATAACTTGACTCTTGACATATACTATAGATAAAACATTTGTATGGCTGCTTCTTTCCAGATGATGATGCTTGCCGGAGCAGGAACATCAACGTAATTCTAGAAGATAGATACAAAGTACCTTTAGATTGATGCGCAAGTTTTTCCTGTATTTAATTCTATGTTTTTTCTATTTACCTTAAACTATTTATTGTAAATGTGACTGATAGTTTTATTTTAGGATAAATTTTCACTCAAATCCTAATTCATGAAGGTGCCCAAGGGTTGAGCTAATGTAGATTCTGAAACATAAATTGACTCCAATATACTACAAAGCATTTGTATGGCTGCATTTTTTCAGATGATGATGCTTGCCGGAGCAGGAACATCAACGTTTGTGTTGGAATGGGCAATGTCACTCCTTTTGAACCATCCGGATGCAATGAGAAAGGTGAGAGCTGAGATCGACGAGCAAGTTGGACATGAGCGTTTGGTGAATGAGTCGGATCTTCCCAAGCTTCCCTACCTCAAGTGTGTCATAAACGAGACCCTAAGACTGTATCCTATTCTTCCTGTTCTGCTGCCTCATTTCTCATCCCAATCCTGCACTGTCGGGGGATTTGAGATTCCCGCTGGTACGATTCTGATGGCCAATATCTGGGCCATGCATAGAGATCCTAAAGTTTGGGAGGAGCCAGGTGAGTTCAAGCCAGAGCGATTTGAAGCAGCTTCGCAGGAGCCCAGAAGTTCCAAGTTTGCTCCGTTTGGGATGGGAAGGAGAGCTTGTCCCGGTGCCACCATGGGGATGCACATTACTTCATTGCCATTGGGAGCACTGGTTCAGTGCTTTGAATGGGAGAAGATTGGACTACAGGAAGACATGGACTGCTTTCCGGGCTTTCCTTTGTTCAAGAAAAAACCATTGCACGCTCTGTGTACTCCACGCCAGTCCCTTGTCAATCTCCTGTCTCAAATCTAGCACACAAACTACCCAAATCCAGTATATAATCCATCGTGTGCAATATTTATTATTGTGATTTGAAGATCGCATGCATAAGTAAATAAATCTTTTCCTAAAAAAAATAAAATAACTTTTGTGAAAAAATAATTAAATCTAATAAAAAAAATTGCAGCTAACTTTGAAATGATAATAACTATTTTCTATCAGCCCGATGTTTGCATCTTTTCTCTCCGATTCTCTACTATCTATATATATTAAATCTAAAGTTGTTCTGCTTTACGAATTTATTCATGCCATGTGACAATTTATACACATATCATTTTTTTTAATAGACATGATATAATTACATACAATAATATTTTTTTATTATTTTGTAAAATTTTTAAAGAAAATTTTTAATATTCTACAAAGCTTCTACATTCTATTAAGTTATTTTTAAATTAAGTACAAACTCTTGAAATTTTATTGTATTAAGACTATATGTCTCTTAGGATTCTACAAACCCTTAGAATTAGTATTAGAACCATGTCTCTTGGGATTTTTTGTATATAGACAATGTCTTTTAGAATTTCTAACATTAAGCCTAAACTCATAGAATTCTTCAACATCCCATGCCTATAAATAATGGCACATGTCTGTTGGGGTTTTTTTATATAGACAATGTCTTTTAGAATTTCTAACATTAAGCCTAAACTCTTAGAATTCTTCAACATCCCATGCCTATAAATAATGACACATGTATGTTAGGAGTAATACAACTTTTTAGTCACATTTTAGAAGGTAAATAATAAAATTTCTCCCTCATCCTCTCTAATATTTCCTCCTCTTCTTTCTTAATCTATATTTATCTATAATATTTTCATCATCAAGTTCTTGTTCAAGATCATCATCAAAGTAAAATTCACGCTCTTAGTTCGTCCACAATACCTTTTAAAAAAATTTAGAGGGCAAGCTACGGCAAAATCAAGATAGATTAAAGTGTTGTTTTCCTTCGCCATTCTCTTCTTTTAATTGAAAAATATATTAGAATCATATAGATATATTTTTTTTTGTATAAAAGTTTTTTTCGCATGTCACCGCTCAATCCGTGTGTAACATAGAGAGATGACTAGTACTAATTAGAGCTATCACTATATTAATGAATGCAAAATTTTATCATGAACATCTTGATAGTTTTGTGGTTAATGGTATATTTAGTACCCTTATTCCGAACTAGTCAATTATATATCCCGTCTTTTTTTTTCCATCAATCAATTACATTCCCATTCTTTTGATTTTTTTCAATTGTGTACTCCGAGCAATATTTTGATGACGTAGTGTGCTGCCTTCCAATAGTTTATCCCCTAAATTTTAAATTTAATCATGTAAATCCTTTATAATTATACAACTAACTAGTGATTCCAGCAAGTCACATCGAACTCGATCACTACCAGAGGCGAAGAGAGTTCTATTCAAGCTCACTAAGATCAGGCCCCGAGCCCTCTGCTCAGCTGTCCCAGAATACCGAGGATCCAACAAGGCATCCCGCAACCACTTGGGCGACACCACGCACGTACGAGTCCACTAAGGGGCAAGCCCCACTAGCCCTTGGAAGCAGTCATGGCCCAGTTTTTATCAAAGATGACTGGCCCGCCCTGAAACAACAGTCTAGTGATGTGAGAAAAGTCTGAAGGGGTCATCGTCATCTCCCCACAGGCAAAATGGAAAGTGTTGGTGGTAACCCACCACCTTTCGCCTAGGGCCGACACCGCCTGCAAATCAAATTTATCTCCCCGGAAGGTGCGAAAGAAATCCCATAATCCGACCCTCTCGATGATCTCCTGGATGGGTTTGTGTCCCTTTTTCCGTTGCCTATCCTTCAAATCCTGTATGGACATACCAAAAGGAGCCAATGATCACACCAATTCAGACCCATCAAGTTCTACATGCATCAAGACATGCATCAATAGGGCGGGATTATGCATTCACATCATGCATTTCGACATAATAACATGGTCTCATTTATAGGTCAAAACACAAGAAAGTCACAAGGTTAATCCCGGAAAAACTCAAAATCAACCAAAATTGGGACAGGCCCGTTAATACCCAGTCATCCAACATCCGTTATATGCACTCACAATGTCAGGATAACACTTGAAACATTCGAAATCCCTAAACTTTGCTAAGAACCCTAAACCTCCAATTTGGGCGAAACCTCAATCTGTGATTTCTTGTGTTTAGTCCACAAAATTAGCATGTAGGGAAGCATTATAGACATCCTAGGGGCAACCTCAAACATCCAAACACATTGTGCATCACATAAAAATCAAATTCAAAGGGGGCATATGGGCATAAACTCAAAATTCGATTAAAAACAAAATCCGATGAGTTCTTGGTTTAGGAATCACTTACTTGAACCTTATGGAGATGAGTGGAGATGTGCCTACTAGGAGACTTCAATAATAAACTTCGATTCTCCTCCGGGTTGGATTTTGGGCGATAATTCTTTATAGTTTCCTCCTGCGATTTAGGGAGATTTGATGGTGATGACGCCATTGGTGAGGGCTGAGAAGGGTTAGAAAGTGTTTACGAGTGTTTTAAGTGAAAATGGGAGAGAAAAAATCGGGAGGTTTGGGAGGTTTGAGAGTGTATGAATGGTGAAAGAGGAGAGAGAGAGAGAGAAGGAAAGGGGTTTTAAACATGAAATAGGGCCGACGGACATCGCGAGAAGGCCGCCAAGCCCTGGCGGACATCCCCATATGACCGCGGGGCTCTGGCGGGCCTTCTCACATGACCGCCATCTCCATTTTGGGGTCCTTCCTCGATTTTTGCGGGCCCCGCGCCCCGGAATGGTATATCCTCCAAGAGTAGAACCCTATGTGCATAATTTTGTGTCCCGAATAATGAGATGCATTGCTTAAATTGAGTTATCTTGACAGAAAATCAAGAATTGAGAGCACGGTTCCCTTCTTTTGCTTTAAAAAACTTGTACCGAGGACGCGCCAAAACCCATCTCTAAAAACATGGTAAGGTATTAGGGGCATCACACCCCCACTTTTGGCTTGTATGTCTTAAGGGGCACGACACGTCCAACTCCCTTCCAATACACTAGGAGACCCGGAGCGCATGAGCCATAGAAAACCTACTAGGGAGTGCAGATAGATGGCATAGGGACATGTGATTGAGACCACCACCGAACCAGCAAGACAATAAGAGAACTTGGGACACCCTGAGATGCAACAACCGTTAGTGAAAAGCCAAGGACCCGGTCCTTGCAGCCTAGAGATAAGTAAACCTAAACCAAATGCCAGAATTCAGCTCCCGCAAACCATGAGACAAAAGAAGATCTTGAGAGTAGGAATACAGACCCCGGAGAACCCGGACAAAGGAGAGGATGAGAGAACCAAAAGCCGAGGCCCAATTCCCGCAAACCATGAAACGAGAGAATCCAAACTGAGGGACGAGAGTAGGCCTAGACATGAGAGAATATTCAGAGAGGGATGAACCTAACCATAAGGAAATCCAAACATAAAAGAAAACGGTAAGCCGAGAGCCTAGCCCTTGCAAACTCTGAGACAAGTCGACCTTGAGACATATGAGTCGAAAGCCGGAAACCTAGTTCTCGTAAGCCAGGGGATGAAGGGAATAAAACCAAAGCCGTATACCCGGTACACGCAAAATTGAGAGATGAGAGAGAACAAACCCCGGGATGAGATGATTCCCGAAATAAAACTTTGACGGGATTGTTAGAACTCATGGCTCATTACAAGTTTTGATAATTGACAAACCAATTCCAGATCATGACAAAGATGAAGCAAAAAGAAATGAAGTCAAACCAATCCTCAAGCGAAAGAAAGGATCAAAGTGAATGAGCACAAGAATTGAAGAGCCAAGAAAGAAGAGTTAGATTCATAAATTGTACAAGGTATAACACTCAACTCTTCCAGGACATTGGCTCAAAATAAGATAAAGTTTGCTCATGCATCACATAAACATATTTCAAACATCAAACTACTTTTTGAGTCAATAACATCAATGTTATGTTTTAAAACATCGATGTTCTGCCTTCAAACAATTTTCAAAAACAGGCAGTAGGCCAATAACATCGATGTTGTGGATTTAAACATCGATGTTCCTGCCTTTGAACAATTCTTCAAAACAGGCAGTAGGCTCAGAACATCGATGTTGGAATCCTAAACATCGATGTTCTTGCCTTCAAAGAATTTTCCAAAAATTGGCAGAAGGCTCAGAACATCGATGTTGAATTCCTAAACATCGATGTTCTCATGACCGTTGCATTTGAAAATATTTTTACATGAGCAAAACATCGATGTTGGATTTAGAACATCGATGTTCTTCAAAATGGTTCTTTAAACTCATTTTCACAGAAGCAAAATAACATCGATGTTGTCGAGTGAACATCGATGTTCTTCAAAGATCATTCTTTAAATTCATGTTCACAGAAGCAAAATATCATCGATGTTGTAAATTAAACATCGATGTTCTTCAATGATCAGTTTTCATACGATTTTCACAGAAGCAAAATAACATCGATGTTGGCTTTTGAAACATCGATGTTCTTCACATGATGCTTTAAACGGTTTTACACAGAATCAAAATAACATCGATGTTGGGTTAGTGAACATCGATGTTTTAGTTACCGTTAGTCCAATAATTCAAATTTACTGGACAAAACATCGATGTTGAGCCTTTAAACATCGATGTTGTGGCCGTTATTTCTGACAACTTATCAGTATCCACTATGTTTTGTCTAAAGCTGTTTTCTTGAGTGGATTCCAAACGGCCATATAATTTTTTAGACCTATAAATTGAACATTTTCAGCTCTGATTCTCCAACAATCAACTCTCTACATTCATGCTATTCATTCATACATACATTACAAATCTTGATTGAGCCAATATCCTTTGAGGATTGAGAGTTGCCTTTTTGAGCTTAGATTCTGTAACTCATATCTACTCTTGTGAGAGCCTTTGTTTGAGTGATTGTGTTGTTATACACCCAAAGGGAGGTTAGTTCCCTTGTAGTGATTCATAGGAAGAGGGCATATCTTCTTGTGTGAGAAGTCTTGAAGTGAGGTATCTTCAAGCAGGAGATTAGAGTTTCTTGTGACTAGAACTTTAGGTTGTAAACGGTTTGTTAAGCACCCGTAAGCTTAACGTAGATAATGGAATCTTCAAGAGAGTCTCTTGAAGGACTGGATTAGCCACACAAGTAGTGTGTGTGTAAACCAGGATAAATTGCTTGTGTCCTTCAATTATTTTAATTCCGCATTTATTTCCTGCTTATTTCCTTTCAATCCGATAAACGCTATTCACCCCCCCTCTAGCGTAGGGCTATTGTTCTAACAATTGGTAGCGGAGCCTAACTCTCTGAAAGACTTAACCGTTTGAGAGAAACTTTCCATGGCTTCTTCAAGTAATTATGCAGGACTCTTCGAAGGACAATCAACCACTCGTCCACCGCTCTTTGACGGCACCAACTACAGCTACTGGAAGGAGAGGATGAGAATCTTCCTCCAATCCAACAACTACGCTCTTTGGCGAATCATGAAGATCGGAGAGAAAATTCCTATGAAGAAAGTTGGTGGAATCACAGTGCCAAAGACGGAGGAGGAGTATAACGCTGCAGACATTACGATGGTTGAAAACAACGCCATGTCAATCAACATGCTCTATTGTGCAGTCAACCCCGATGATTACCGGAAAATCTCTTGCTGCACAACCGCAAAAGAAATGTGGGATAAACTGGAGGTCACCTACGAAGGAACCGATCAAGTTCGAGAGGCCAAAATCGACTCCCTCACTGCAGATTATGAACTCTTTCGAATGAAGGAGAACGAGGGAAAAGAGGAGATGTTTGAACGATTTACTAAAATCGTAAATAACCTTCATGCTCTCAAGAAGGTCTACTCCGACAAGGACTTGGTCAGAAAAGTCCTTAGAAGCCTCACTCCCGAATGGCGTTCTAAAGCCGACGCAATCTATGAAAACATCGGGACATCGGACACAACCATTAACAGTCTTAGAGGTAATCTTCTAACCTACGAAACTACTATTCCTAAACCCTCTTTGCAGGAACCAAAGAAGAAGAACATAGCTCTCAAAGCCTCCACCTCCAAGACGCAAGAGCTCACTGAATCAGACTCTAGCGATGACGATCAGGAACTCGGACTTGTCATCCGCAAATTCCACAAATTCATGAAGAAGGAATTTGTAAAGAAAGGGAGAAAGATGCCCGGAACACCCAAATGCTATGGGTGTGGAGAGACTGGACACATCAAACCCAAGTGCCCCAAAGCAAAGGAGGGAAAGGAGAAGAAGCCCTACAAGAAGCATAGGGCATACATCTCATGGGGAGGCGATTCCGGCGATGAATCATCCGATAGCGATGAAGAAGAAACGGCTAACCTATGTCTCATGGCAAGGGAAGAACCGAAAGAGGTAAGTACCACTTCTCCAAATGAAAATTTTACATATGAAGAATTGCAAAATGCATTTGATGAGCTTTATAGTGAATTCATTTCTATTTCTAAAGTTAACAAGAGTTTAAAGAAACAAGTTATAACTTTGGAAAATGATATGGAAAATGTGTCCAATGAGAATAAGAATCTTAAGGAAGAAAATACGACTCTAGACACACCCAAGGAATGTTTATCATGTGGCTCCTTAAAAGAACAAAATGAAAAATTAGTATGTGAAAATAGGAAGCTGAAGGATGAAAATAAGATGCTAGGAAAGAAGAGTGTAGAGGAATGTTCATCATGTATACCTTTAAGGAAACAAGTTGAACAACTTGAAACAACCTTGAAGAAGTTTAATACTCCTCATAAAAATCTGAATTCTATGCTAGGTAATTTGCAATCTACTAGGCATGGAATAGGTTTTAGGAATGAACCTAAAAGACATAAAGTTGAATTAAAGAAACCTAAGGTACAACCTAACGTAAACAAAGTGAGTAATGTGCATAAGTATAGGCAACATAGTGACTACTATCAACCTAGAAGAATGCATAACCCAAATGTCATTAGTCATTATTGCAATAGAATAGGACACATTGCTCCTGTTTGTTTCACTTGGCATAGGCATTGGGCTCAAGAAGAAGCTCATAACCACTATGCTTCTAACACTCAAGGACCCAAGAAGATTTGGGTACCTAAATCTCATTGATTTGATTTTGTAGGTATGCTTGAAGGCATCAAGTGTACTTTGGTACCTTGATAGCGGGTGCTCCAAGCACATGACCG
Source organism: Turnera subulata (assembly GCA_028386065.3). Lineage (NCBI taxonomy): Eukaryota > Viridiplantae > Streptophyta > Magnoliopsida > Malpighiales > Passifloraceae > Turnera > Turnera subulata. The sequence goes on along the minus strand of JAKUCV010006644.1, from coordinate 156,498 downwards.
GAGAAGCATCCAAATTTTTGCAAATAAAGCCACCAAATGGAGGAAACGTTGTCTTTGGAGACAACAACAAAGGAAAGATCATCGGCATTGGATCGGTTGGCAAAGATGAGTCTTCTTCCATTGATAATGTCTTGCTTGTTAAGGGTCTTAAACACAATCTCTTAAGCATAAGTCAATTATGTGATAAGGGAAATCGTGTGATTTTTTATTCCAAGTCATGCAACGTATATGCCCAGAAGCCAATCATGGATGATTATTTGTAGTCATGTATACACATTAAGGTTATTCCAATAAGTATCATTTATGAGATAAATGCTTGCACATACTTATAACCCTAGAATATTTCATATTCTTAAATGTCCCTAGTCGATTATTATTACGGATGGGTTGTAATAATAAATTAAGACTAGCGTATGTTGAGAATTGCATATGTGATATGAATTCTACATGCGGGTACAAGTTGGAGAACTTGTGGACTGGACCAACCCACATAAGAACCCTACATGGAACGTTATATGTATGTCATTAGTGGTTCTTATAAATGTATTGTCCTCCGACCTGAGATCGTCAAGGTATCCAACATATGAATCATGTACTTTGATATTATTCCTAGTCATCCGTAACTGGGTGGACATAAGGGTAATCATTGGGTATATGCCGAGTATGTAGTGGGTTTTGATTGATCAAGACGGGATTCGTTCGACCCATATAACGGGTATATTATCATATGGTTTCTTGATAGAGTTGAACTGTTAAATGCATGGCCATGTTCGGATTAGGTGATATGGTGATATTACGGGTATCCGTTTTATACAGTTAACTCGGGGATCAAGAAACATAGATTAAACACATACGAGATTGACATATTCCATGTCTCGTGTTTGATCTTGATAATGGGACGAAAGGACGATGACATATTCCGAGGCATAGAGAATCAGTATTGATCTTGTCGTTCGGGTAGCAATGATGTGTTGCTAGACGCCGCTCTTTGCTTATAATTGTAAAATGAGTTTTTACAATTATTGCCGGACGTTACAAGTGCCTACAGGGTCACACACATAGAACCGTTGATTCGAGCAGGTGGTTGAACCGTGGTTGGACCATGGTTGGACTGGGTGTGGTCGGACCGTGGTTGGACCAAGGTCGTTTTTGGGTGGTTGGTTTGCTGAATATCAGCATAATTGAGCCCCTTTAAGTGCTGTGATGAGTTGGTGTGTTTTGTGCTTTAGTGGGTAACGTGATTATGTGGATGCATTATCATAATGCTACTTTTGGTCCACCATGTTTGCCATTAGGCCAAGGCTTTTGTTGAGTGGGTTTAGTGTGTAATGATCAGATCATTCCCGCCCTCACTCTCACGTTTTTGCTTCTGCAAATTCAGAGAAAACACCACACACACCTCTTCTCATTCTTTGTGAAAGAAAGAAGATAACCATACACACAAACACCACAAAGTTGTTGCTCCCGGTTTACTCTTGCTAGCACATCAGTCCGGGGAGCTCGAGGCTTGACTCGTGCGACGATTCCAAGCCGGTCACGGTTCGTGTGGATACCGTAGAGGGGCGAGGCTTTTGTCTAGCTCTAGCTGATTCCATACACAAGTTAGGTGAAAGATCCTAATCTTCCAGGTATGTAAAAATTGTTATACGGTTTATGCATGCTTCACTTGGTTCTTGGTTGAGTTTCCGTGCTTCCGCTGTGCATTTGATGTTGTATATGAGTATCATATAAATTACAGAAACTTACACCATAGAACGTCTTAGTGATAATAAGATCATTCTACATGGTGATAGAATTGACAATATTTATATGGTTAACTTAGAAGAGTCTTCATCAAAGTTTTCAAAATGTCTAATGAGCAAAGAAGATGATATGTGGTTATGGCATCGTAGAATAGCTCACGTCAATATGAAGACGTTAAACAAATTAGTGTCACAAGATTTAGTAGTTGGTGTTCCAAAGATTAAATTTGAAAAGGATTCTATATACAACGCATGTCAAAAGAGGAAGCAAGTGAGAGCCTCGTTTAGTTCCAAAAACGCTGTCTCAACATCTAGACCGCTTCAACTTTTGCACATGGATCTCTTTGGTCCCTCACAAATTAAAAGTTTTGGAGGAAATTATTATGCTTTTGTAATTGTTGATGATTACTTTAGATTCACTTGGACTTTATTTCTAACTCACAAAAGTGAAGCATTTAGTGTTTTCAAGAGTTTTGGTAAGAAAGTTCAAAATGAAAAAGATTGTTCAATTGCTTGCATTAGGAGCGATCATGGAGGTGAATTCAAAAACAATCAATTTTCAGCGTTTTGTGATAAACATGGCATTGAGCATAACTTATCAGCCCCTCGGACACCACAACAAAATGGCGTTGTTGAACGCAAGAATAGGTGTCTTGAGGAAATGGCAAGAACAATGCTCAATGAGGCTAAAATTCCCAAGTATTTCTGGGCTGACGCAGTGAGTACGGCTTGCTATGTGTTAAACCGAGCAATCATAAGGCCAATACTCATGAAAACGCCCTATGAATTATACAAGGGAAGAAAGCCTAACATTTCTCATCTACGAGTGTAACGCCCCGAATTTTCATAATTTGATTTTTCGGAATTTTCGAAATTTTTATTCCAATTCTACCCTTGGGGTATTTTCGAGTTTTAGTCAAGGAAATAAATTATTATGTCTTGGAAATGTCAATTTTAAATTGGTATTGTCCATGGTTCGGGTCCCGTGAGAAACGGATCCGAGAACGGGGTGAAACGCGAAGATTAATGGAGAGTACTATGAAACTACGTCGTTTTGGGACTGTTTAAAAAAAAAAAAAAACAAAACGCGTTGACCAGGGGTTGACCGCGCCTAGTGGAACGACATGTCGTCCACTAGGCACAGCCAACCTGTAACGCCCCGAATTTTCGTAATTTGATTTTTCTCGGAATTTTCGTAATTTTTATTCCAATTTTACCCTTGAGGGATTTCCGGATTTTTGGATAAGGAAATAAATTATTTTACCTTGGTTGTGAGGGAAATAAGTCGATGGTATGACGGGTTCGGCTTTCGTTGGAGTTTAATCGGGTTTCGGGGTAGAGAATTAAGCTTTGAGGTAGTTTCATTGAAACTACGTCGTTTTGGCTTTACA
>JAKUCV010006644.1:132228-152062 GCA_028386065.3 Turnera subulata | reverse complement strand
GATCTGCACACTCTCATAATTAGATATATATTGCTCACTGAGTAGGCGACTCACATAATCGCCAACGTTGTTTTTCAGACTTTAGATAGCGTGCAGACACCTTCTCTTTTTCCGGAGTACGGACGTGGACATCCCAGCAGGTAGCCGTGCTTGTTCTCCCGGTTGGATCCATAGTGTCGGCATGCATACTATTTTGTTACTCTTATTTTTATTCCATTTATTTCTTCCGCTGCATTGGATTTATATTGGGATGTCACTTTTGATTTCGGATTATTTTATCGGCTGATTGCCGGGATTTACCATTGATAATGTTTCGGCAGGATGCCGAGTTTGATTTGAGGCTTGCTAAGCCGGATTGTTATGTTTTTCTTGACATCTCGTTTTATTGAGAATTTGGATATTGTTTTGACATTGATTTTCGTGTCCCGGGTTTCAGGGTACTTTGGTAATTTCCCTTCATTTAAGTATTTTATTTGTAATTTGGGACACGGGTGTTTCAACGAGTCTTTGGAAGCAAATGTTTTGTTCATAATAATGGGAAAGACAATCTAGGAAAATTTGATGCAAAATCTGATGAAGGCATCTTTCTCGGTTATTCATTGCGCAGCAAAGCGTATAGAGTCTTCAATAGATGTAGTTTAAGTATTGAGGAATCCCCTCATGTTGTGTTTTCAGAAAATGATGCTCGCTTGGCGAGAAAGGATTTCTGTGATGATCTTGTAGGTACACTTGAGAAGATGTCAATGGATGACAAGGAAGAAGAAAATATGCAAGACAACTTTTGGAAGAAAGGAGGCACTTCAACCGAACCAACATCTCAGCAAAACACAGAACCTACGCCTCAACAAGAAGAACCAAGCCCAGTGGAAGACATACAAGAAACAACGGTTGATATCAACCAAGAATTACCTAGAGCATGGCGAGAGTCCAAAGATCATCCCCTTGACACGGTAATAGGTGATATCAACCGCGGGGTAAGTACTCGAAACTCTCTTAGAGACAACATAGGGCACATTACATTTGTTTCACAAATTGAGCCTACAACCATTTCTGAAGCAATTAATGATGAACATTGGACCTTGGCTATGCAAGAAGAGTTAAATCAATTCAAACGTAATGATGTTTGGGAATTGGTTCCAAGGCCAATTGATCATACAATAATTGGCACGAAATGGGTGTTTAGAAACAAACTAGATGAAAATGGCATAATAACTAGAAACAAAGCTAGGTTAGTAGCAAAAGGTTACAATCAAGAAGAAGGAATTGATTTTGAAGAAACATACGCACCTGTTGCACGTCTAGAAGCTATTCGCCTTTTGCTTGCATTTGCATCATCTATGAATTTCAAACTTTATCAAATGGATGTCAAAAGTGCATTTCTAAATGGCTTCATCCAAGAGGAAGTATATGTTGCTCAACCTCCTGGCTTTGAAGATCATAACTTTCCCGATTATGTTTTCAAACTCAAGAAAGCACTCTACGGTCTCAAACAAGCTCCAAGAGCTTGGTATGAATGTTTGAGTAAATTTCTTTTGGATAATGGATTCAATAGAGGGAAGGTTGACACCACCTTATTCATTAAGAACAAAAATCACAACATCCTTTTGGTTCAAATTTATGTAGATGACATTATTTTTGGTGCCACTAATGAGTCTTTGTGCAAGGAATTCTCTAATATGATGACTAGTGAGTTTGAGATGTCCATGATGGGTGAGTTGACATTCTTCCTCGGTTTACAAGTTAAACAAATGAAGGAAGGAACATTCATCTCCCAATCCAAGTATTGCAAGGAGCTGCTCAAGCGCTTTGAAATGGACAACTCCAAGCAAATGGCCACACCAATGAGCACTTCCATACATTTAGACAAACATGAGAAAGGTATTGAAGTTGACATTAAGAAATATCGAGGTATGATCGGATCACTTCTTTACCCTACGGCAAGTAGGCCGGATATCATGTTTAGTGTTTGTCTATGTGCAAGGTTTCAATCTTGTCCTAAAGAGTCTTATCTTAAGGCCATAAAACGAATAATGAAATACCTTGTAGGCACAATAAATGTTGGATTATGGTATCCAAAAGGCACTACACATCTTCTCGTAGGTTATTCCGACTCTGATTTTGCAGGCTGCAAATTAGATCGAAAAAGCACTAGTGGAACATGCCATTTGCTAGGTAGTTCTTTAGTTTCATGGTTTAGCAAGAAACAAGCTAGTGTTGCATTGTTTACCACCGAAGCGGAATACATTGCCGTTGGAAGTTGTTGTGCACAAATTCTTTGGATGAAACAACAACTAAAAGATTATGGTCTAAGCCTTAGTCATGTGCCTCTTAAATGTGATAACACAAGTGCCATAAGCTTGACGAAGAACCCTGTTCTTCATTCTAGAACAAAACATATAGATATTAGGCATCACTTGATTAGGGATCATGTATCTAGCTAAACAAAATCTCAACTAGCTGACATCTTCACAAAGCCCTTAGACAAAGAGTCATACTTTCGAATTCGGACTGAACTTGGCATACTTGACTCTACATTAATGTAATCTATGCATTCTTTATATATCTCTTTTTGAAGGTATGCAGCTATAGCCAATAGAATCTGGATGGATTTAACCATGGCAACTGACAAAAAAGTTTCATCATAGTCAATACCATGAACTTGTTTGAAACCTTTCGCAACCAATCGCCCTTTAAAGGTAACCACATTACCATCCATGTCGATCTTTTTCTTAAAGACCCATTTGCACCCAATGGGTTTTACCCCTTCAGGTGGATCAACCAAGGTCCAAACCTTGTTTTCATACATAGATTCCATCTCTGAATTCATGGGCTCAAGCCACTTCTTAGAGTCTGGACCCGTAATAGCCCGCTGATAGGAAGTGGGCTCATCTTCGTCCATGAGCATCACGTCTCCAGTATGAGTCAAAAGAAATCCATATCTCTCTGGCTTATACCGAGTCCTATCAGACCTACGTGGTCCATGTGTTACAGAAATAGGATTATCACCAACAACATCTTGTGGTTCCTGTTCTAGTTCCATCTCAGCCTCTATGGCTTCTTGTTGTGCTCGAACTTCTTCGAGTTTTATTTTTCCCCCACTGGTCTCTCTAGAAATAAATTCTCTTTCTAGAAAAACAACAGTATGAGCAACAAACACTTTTTGCTATGTGGGATTATAGAAATAATATCCTTTAGTTTCTTTAGGATATCCGACAAAAAGGCACTTGTCAGATTTAGGGCCGAGTTTGTCTGATGCTTGTCGTCTTACGTTAGCCTCACAACACCAAATCTTCATAAAGGACAAACTGGAACGTTTCCCAGTCCACATCTCATATGGTGTCTTTTCAATCGATTTAGATGGAACACGGTTAAGTGTAAAGGCAGTAGTTAATAGAGCATGTCCCCAAAATGAAGAAGGTAGGTCAGCTTGACTCATCATAGAATGAACCATGTCTAACAGAGTTCTATTTCTCCTTTCAGATACACCATTCCATTGAGGTGTACCTGGTAGAGTAAGTTATGATACTATACCACATTCCTTTATAGGATCAAGAAATTCTCGGTCTATGTATTCACCTCCTCGATTAGATCGAAGCATTTTAATACTATTGCCGAGTTGATTCTTTACTTCATTCTTGGATTCTTTGAACTTTTCAAAGGATTCCGACTTGTGCTTCATAAGATACACATAGCCATATCTACTATAATCATTGGTAAATGTAATGAAGTATTGAAATCCACCTCTAGCCTGTGTTGACATAGGTCCACATACATTAGAATGTATAAGGCCTACCAAGTCTGAAGCTCTATCTCCTTTACCAGCAAAAGGAGCCTTCGTCATTTTGCCCAATAAACATGACTCACATGTCTCATATGATTCAAAATCAAATGAGTCCAAAAGCCCATCCTTATGGAGTTTAGGAATACGAGTCTCGTTTATATGGCCTAAACGACAATGCCAGAGATAGGTTGTATTAGAATCATTTAATTTAACCTTCTTCGAATCAATGTTAAAGATTGGAGTTTATCGGTTTAGGACGTACAAACCATTGCTTAAATATGCACCACCATAATAAATATCATTCAAATAAATAGAACAACAGTTGTTCTTTATTACAAACAAAAAACCCTTCTTGTACAGACAAGAAATAGAAATCAAATTCCTACTTATAGTAGGTACATAATAGCAATCATCAAGTTCCAAAACCAAACCACTCGGTAAAGATAGATAATAAGTCCCTACAGCTAATGCAGCAACTCTAGCTCCATTTCAAACACGCAGGTCCACTTCACCCTTTGCTAATCTTCTACTCTTTCTCAGATCCTGCACATTTACACAAATATGAGAACCACATCTGGTATCTAATACCCATGACGCAGAGATAGATATATTAGCTTTTATAACAAGAATACCTGAAGTGGAAGTCTTACTTCCCTTCTGTTTCTTCACCTCCTCAAGGTAAATAGGGCAGTTACGCTTCCAATGGCCAGGTTTCTTGCAATGGGAACATTGTCCTTCCTTTGCAACACCACCTTTGGGTTTCAGCACATGTGAACAAGAGGACGCACATGAACCAAACTTTTTGGTAGATTTCTTCTTCTTGTTAAACTTGACTTTACCCTTTACTTTGCCATTTCCAACCATCAAAATGTTGTTGGATTTATTTGCCTTCATCTGTTGCTCAACTGTTCCCAACATGTTAAGGAACTCAGACAAAGATTTGTCAAGATGATTCATGTTGAAATTCATGACAAAGTGGCTGTAACTATCCGGCACCTAGGCCTTCAAGGCTCTCAATGTATCCAATCATTTTGAGCACATGAGTTCTAACAGGTGATGACTCAGTCATCTTGCATTGGAATAATGCCTTTGAGGTCTCATACCTCTCATGCCTGACTTGCTCTTCAAAGAGCATTTTCAAGTGTTCAATCATATCGTAAGCACCCAAGTTCTCATGTTGCTTCTGAAGCTCAGAGCCCATGGCCATTAGCATAAAGAAAGCAACATCCAATGCTTCGTCAACATGCTTCTTATAAGCATCTTTTTCTGCCCTAGGAGCATTAGGTGTCGGTTCATTAGGAACAGGCCCTTCAAGGACATACAACTTCTTTTCTTGCTTGAGGACTATCCTCAAATTGCGATACCACTTAAGGAAATTATTCCCATTCAGTTTTTCCTTCTCAAGGACCGATCGCAGTGACATAGTACTTGTGTTTTGTGCCATGATAACTCTACAAGAATCAATTCACACAAAATCAGAGTCATGTATACATAAAGTCATTTAACAAGGAATTTTATTAAAAGATACTCCCACTATAAAAATCAAGTTGATAATAAGTGGGCCAAGATCCATATTTCACTACAAGATAAGTTAGCTTTGGCTAATCGCTTATACCATAGTTATCTAGGTAGACAACTATTTGTCAACTACATCTCATGTAATTCTTGGATAGTTGAGTGAACAACTCTTGTTCTTGTCTATCTAGTAGACTTATCTCAACTCTTTGCCTCTAAGTCCCCAATCCTATTGAGATGACTTAGTTAAGTTCAACCCATGACAAGCAAGTTGGATATTACAATTATCCCATCGCATCTTGCTAGGATAAACATTGGCACTTTGCTTTGGCAAACCTACCAAATGTTGATCTAAGCATAGATGAGTCCTTATCATTGGAAGGCAACACATGAGGAACTTAATATTTACATCAACAATTGTTATATTCATACATAACATGCATGTAATTCACAAATTATATATCACCCATACAATAACTATGCATCATATGCAATATAAGCCACTACGCAGAGGTAACACGGCGGTCCCGCTAACATCGATGTTTATCAACCAACATCGATGTTTTACTTAAGCCAACATCGATGTTTCAACCCAAACATCGGCAGAATCCTCAGAACATCCATGTTGGCTCCAAAACATCGATGTTTGAACCTGAGCATCGATGTTTTTGGTCTAGAACATCGATGTTTGAGAGTTCTGGAAAGAAACCCGAATGGTCAGCAAAATTATGTAGGTGAGCTGATATACAAGAATCGGCAGAAATTCAGAACATCGATGTTTAACCATAGGACATCGATGTGTGAGAATTCTGAAACTTCATAAGTTGACAGAACCCTCAGAACATCGATGTTTAACCTTAGAACATCGATGTTTGAAGTTGGCCGAATCTCAGAACATCGATGTTTACACTTAAACATCGATGTTTTGACCCCTCGGCCAATAATCAGCCAAAAAGAACATCGATGTTTACTCATAAACATGGATGTTTTGACCCTTCAGTCGACAATCGGCTAAAGAGAACATCGATGTTTTGAATGAAGACATCGATGCTTTGGTATCATATACCAATCAATCACCCTTGTCGAACTCATTCGACTTATTGCCGATAGTACACTTCGATTGCTATCATATACCAATCAAGTACTTGTTGTCAAAGACCTTTGAACGAACCAACTTCAACATATCACATATGTGAGAATCATAATGATCTAGTTTAAACATACTTATACAATCATGATCAAGCCACATCACATACAGCATATCATTCATATAAGCAACTAATTCGGTTTAGTGTTTCACAAGAGGCTCCGCTACCACTGTAAGTAACCGGGTAAACAAACAAGAGACAATATGCGTAGCGGAAAAACCCGGAACTAATGGAGGATCCATGTGAAACGGGGTAAACCGAATAACAAGAATTTCATACCTGGAATTGGTCGAGTTCTTTCACTCAACTGATGATCCGAATCACCAAGAACCGGACAGAAATCCGACTCCTCTACGGTATCCACACGAACCGTTGATGAATGCTAGCAATCATCACACGATCACTAAGCCAATGCTAGTTGCAGAATTCCGACAGCTAGAGACTAGAGAGTGTTTGATGTGTTTTCTCACAAAATGAAGAGTGTGCTCTCTTGGTCTTAAAATTGGTGTGCTTAGTCTGAAATGAATGTGTATAATCTGATTATACACTCCACAAATCACACACAACACATATTGCATAGTTTAATGAGTCATTGGCCAACATAATCATGCCTTATCCTCCATGATTATGTTTCCACTATGACTTAATGCTCCACTAAGCCATTAAACATATATATATATATGAATATATAGGATTACACATCATATGGCATTAATTTTGGTATTTAGTGAACCAAATCAAACCAAAACGACCCGATTGAACCATGGTTCAACCATGGTCTAACCACTAGCTCGAATCAACAGTTCTAAGTGTGTGACCCTGTAGGCACTTGTGACGTTTGGTAATAACTGTAAACTCTCATTTACAATTATAAATAATGAGCGTGTCTAGCAACACATCATTGCTACCCAAACGACAAGATCAGTACTGATTCATTATGCCTCGAAAAAATGTCATTATCCTTTCGTCCCATTATATCAAGATCAAACACGAGACATGGAATATGTCATTCTCGTATACGTTTAATCTAAGGTTTCTTGATCCCCGAGTTAACTGTTAGGATAAATTCCCTACGTTAAAAGGGGGGGTGAATAGCGTATTTAGGATTTAAAGCAATAAATTGCAGGAAATAAATGAGGAATTGAAAAGAGAGAAGGACAAACCGAAATTTATACTGGTTCCCACACACACAATCCGTGTGGCTAATCTAGTCCTCCGTGAGACTCTCTCAAAGATTCCACTATCACCTGTTAAGCTTCCGGGTGCTTAACAAACCGTTTACAACCTGTGAGTTCAAATCACATGAACCTCAACAACCTTGCTTGAATATACCTCACTTAAAGACTTCTCACAATAGAAAGATTATCACTCCCTATAAATTACAACAAGGGAACTAACCTCCCTTTAAATGTATAACAACAAATATAACACTCAAAAACAGAAACTCTCACAAGACTAGATATTGAGTAACAAAGTAAGCTCTATAAGGCAACTCTCAATCTTTCAAAGGTATTGGCTCACAAAAACATGTATGAATGTTTATCAATGAATGTTAAATGTAAGGAGAGTGTGTTAAAAATATAAAGAGTGGCATAAATGCTCTATTTATAAGACTAAGAACTTGTATGACTGTTGGGGAATCAATCCAAAACACCTTTAGACAAAGTAGCATGAGAAGCTGAAAAGGTTTCTGCTCAAAAGGTCACAACATCGATGTTTAAAATTAGGACATCGATGTTTGGTCGGTAAATATGAATTATTGGGCCAACGGTTACTAAAACATCGATGTTTACGAATGGAACATCGATGTTTTGGTTTAGCACATCGATGTTTAAAGCCTAGAACATCGATGTTTAAAAACTCTGCCAAAACTGATGGAAGGATAAATCATAAGAACATCGATGTTTATAACATGAACATCGATGTTTACATTTGAACATCAATGTTTTAATGTTGAACATCGATGTTTAAAAATTCTGCCAGAAAAGATTGAAAGCGTGGTTGAATGAACATCGATGTTTGCAATTAGAACATCGATGTTTTGATGTTGGAAAATATTTTTCAAGTTGAACGGTCGACAGAACATCGATGTTTGAGGATAAGACATCGATGTTTTGAGCTATGCCAGGATGTGGAAACTGTTCAAATGGTAAGAACATCGATGTTTGATATAGAACATCGATGTTCTAAACTTCTGCAGTATTTTGAAAACTGTTTAAAGGTAAGAACATCGATGTTGTAAATTGAAACATCGTTGTTCACAGCTCAAAAATTGTTTTTATGATTTGAAAAGATGCAATGTCATCATGAGTAAAATCAATTTTATTTGAGCCAATGTCTTAGAGAAATTGAGTGTTTAACCTTGTACAATTTTGTGTTCCAAACTCTTCTTGCTTGTATCTTCAATCCTTGTTCTCTTGATTGACTTCTTTGTTCTTCTTAAGGAGTTTCTTTTTGCTTGCTCGGTTAAGCTCTGTTTGTCATGTCAAGATTTAGAATTGGTTTGTCAATTATCAAAACCTGTAATAACCAAGAAGGTATTAGTTCTAACAATTTCTCCCTTTTTGATAATAACAAACAACTAGAAGAATATGCCTAATTTTATTAATCCAACATCCCTATATTTTACAAACTGTGATTCCCCCTAACTTGGTGCATATTCTTCGCCTCAATTCTTCCCCCTTTTGGCATTAGCAAAAAGAAATTGAGAGATAAAGACAAGCTATTGTTTTCAAATGTAAGAACATAAAAGGAAAAAGAGATAAGGGTCTAGAAAGATGGGGTTTGGTCCCCATCATCATCATCATCTGTATCTTGATTGTCATCATCATTGTCCCCAACATCATCATTGTCTGCTGCTTCCACATCCATGGGATCACCAGGCACATGTTCTCCTGCCACATGATATGGTGGAGGTTGGTATTGGATATGATCAAAATAGGATCGTAGAGCATGACCTTGTCTTTGAACTTCGGTATCAATCCGATCAATTACCCGTCCTATATTTTAGAGGGTTGCTGCAATGGACTGAAGTGTAACGGCAGAAGATTGGGATTGAGGAGCGGCTGCTGCGGAACTCTCAGCTGGAGTTGTCATTGGTGCTCGAGGAGCCTGTTGGGCTGCCGTGGATAAGCTTGCAGGGAAAGTGGCATCACTTATTTTCCAAGCCTTAGAATGAGGGGTTTGAGCACCTGCACTAATGTTGATTCCTGCATACATCAAGATATCCATTACCAAGAAGGCATATGGAAGGGGGTGCAATGTGGATTGGAATGCATATTCAAGCATATGCATTAGCACGAATCGTGCCCAGTTAATAAGCGACCCATGAAGGATGGCATGGAGCACTTTTTCATCATCAACCGACAGGATGGTGTGATTGTCGGCTCTAGGTTTAAGGATTCGAGTGTGAATGTAGAGAAGAACCTGGTATTCTGGATTAATTGGGTGAATGGTTGGTCTCCCGGAGCGGGTGCAAACAATCTCAGTGAAGCCAAGTTCATTGAGAAGAGGAGCTTCATGTTGGGTGATCCAATCTTCCCCGCCATAAGCACAGATATCATCACCTTGGACTGGCAGTTGTACAAGGTGGCCAAATTCCGCCAAGGTCATGTTGATGTCTACTCCATTGACATGTGCAAAAAGACCGTCACCTTCCGAGCGAAGAGTAGTGTAGAAGGCACGGACAAGGTCTGCACTAAACTGGAGTTTGTGGGAAGTTACAAAAGTCCAGAGGTGGGATTCAGTGAGGAGCCATTCAATGGTTTGGTATTTTTTGAGAGCCGGGTAGATCACCGACAGGTAACGAGGAGGGGCTATGGCTCGATTGGTATAGAAGGATTTGAAGTGAAGAAGCTCTTTCTCAGAAGAAAACCAGATTTCGGTGTTTGGAATGGGAAATTTGGATGTTGAAGCAGAAGAATCTCCTTTCTTCTTAGAGGTCTTCTCCTTCATGACTGCTTTTCCTTTGGAGGATCGTTTCCCACCGGCCATGCTTGATGAGAAGAGAGTAGAAGATGTGAAGATGATAGAAAGAAGAGGGTATAAATGTGATAGAGGGTGAAAGAAAGAAGAACAGGAGGTTTATATAGCGACTATTTTTTTTTTGAAAAATATCGGCAGAACATCGATGTATCAAGTTTAGACATCGATGTTCTGACCGTCTAACGGCTATATTTTTTAAACGATGCTGGTGATACATCGATGCTCGGAGGACTACATCGATGTTATTTTTCACTACCCAAAGAAAATTTAAGAGTGGACGGTACAACATCGATGTATCTACTCAGTACATCGATGTTTGAAATTACTGAAGTTAGAAAACTTACCTGAACATCGATGTTTTGATACGAAACATCGATATTGTGATGGTTAAGTTTGAAAAATCCTTGCTGCAACATCGATGTTGGTGTTGATACATCGATGTAGTGATCCGTCTGCCCAAATTTGAATGTCTTCAACACTTCTTTGTTCCCCCTTTCTTTTGCCCTTGATGAGGAGTACCTGCAAAACAAAGTTAGAAAACACTCCGATGCTAAAGTCAGTAAACTATACCAAAGATGGAATTCACACATTATATTGATTAAGACGATATCTGAGATTCCTGTATTGAAAAAATAATTCAAATAGGATTAACTTCGTCGTATTTGCACCGTGCTCAAGATATTTGTCCCATCAATTGGACTTTGATTATCTTTGTCGGAGAAAATCTGTTCTCGGAGCCACACAGCAAATCCCGTGATGAATTAATAATTCAATTTGGGCCAAGATATTCAAAAAGCAAATATCTGAATCGGAAAAATTTGTAGGTTTGCAGACATTGATTAAGCAATAATTTAGCTAATTTGGCAAGTTTTTCAGAAAGAAGATTCTTGAAAATCGAAGAAGTTTGGAGGGATCGTTTTCTGAACATTCAGTGAACACTATAGAGATGGGTAGGGTTCTCCTTTTGAAAGAAGAAACAACGCAGCTGTGTTTCTATAAATAGGCATACGGTAGAACGCATTAGACACAGAAAATTATAAGCCATATTTAGAAAGAGAGTTAAAAAAAAAATTCAAACTAGAAAGAGACACAAAAAAAAACTCATCAGGAAGAAAAAAAAATGCCTGCTCCATCATCAGTTTTCTTTGTCGAGGGAGCATCCTTAGGTAGGAGAAATCGTTTAGCCTATAGCCTGATGAATGAGCAACCAGAGCCACTTCCAAATGAGCTCGCGAGAATCCCTCGTTTGGTCTTCATTGACGGGCTCTACTCTTCCAGACTGTTTGTCACACCCATGGAAGAGACAGTCTTCCTGGAACATCAAAACACATTGAGGACTTCTTTTTATGGTTCGGCCAATTCCACAATGTTTTTTTTCTCTTTCTGATTTCATAAATTGCAGCTAGAGTCTTCTTGCCATACTCTGGATGAGGGCAGCTACTATCAAATTTCAATGACTTCTCAGAGTGCTCCACGAGTCCCTGTCTTACCACCGACTTGGCCAAAGGTTCGCCTGCTATTGTGGAATTGCAGGGGAATCACTAGGCGCTCTCAAGATTTTGCAAGAACCTTGAGAGACCTGAAGAACCAGTACAAGCCGAACATACTTCTACTCACCGAGACATTATGGCAGCCTGGCAAAAACCACGGAGTCATCCCTCTCCGTTTTCCACCAGTGAACCGGTTTGAAATCCCTGGGCAGAATAACTCAGGTGGAATGTGGTTTTCATGGAATGATAGTATTAGCGTTAATATTGTTAATGAACCTAATAGCTTCTCTGTAACTGCTGTACCAAATCGTTAGGAGCTAGATAGATTATAATTGGTATGCATGTTTTAAAACATATGTGTGATTGTAATGTAATATAAACAATGTAAGCGTGTGTGTGTTTGTAAGTGTGATTGTAAAATATGAAATCAATAAACTCTTATGTTTTTGAGAAAAAAATATGATGCATGGTATTTAGATCATTGTAGAGTCAAGAATTCCAAGTTCAGATCGAATACGAAAGAATGACTCCTTCTCTAAGGGTTTTGTAAAAATGTCTGCTAATTGAAATTTTGTTTCCACAAATTCAATTATTACATCTCCCTTAAGAACATGATATCTAATGAAATGATGTCTAATGTCTATATGTTTAGTTCTGGAATAAAGAACATGATTTTTAGTCAGACTTATGGCACTAGTATTATCACACCTAAGAGGAATATGATCAATGTTAGGACCATATTCTTGAAGTTGTTGTTTCATCCAAAGCATTTGAGCACAACAACTTCCTGCAGCAACATATTCCGCTTCGGTGGTAGATAATGCTACACTTACTTGTTTCTTACTAAAACATGAAATTAAAGAACTTCCAAGTAAATGACATGTTCCACTTGTGCTTTTACGATCTAGTTTACATCCGACAAAATCTGAGTCGGAGTAACCAGTAAGAAGAAGTGTGGAACCTTTTGGATACCATAGCCCAACATTAATTGTGCCTACTAGGTATTTGATGCAAATCACCTAGGCATGCTAAGATACTTGGAGAATGGTGCAAGCAAAGGCTACAATGAGGAGCATGGTGCAAAGATAAGCTCAAAGTTTGAATTCAAAAACTCATTTTTGGAATCTTATCCAAAGTTCGTACTCACAAGAAATTTAAGAAGAGATGGAGATCAAACTTAGAGAGGAGCTTAAGAAGAGACCTTCTTATGTTGGCACATTGGAAGAGTCGAGTTTGGGCTAACCTTTGAAATAATAATCAATTAACATTGATTATTTAATTTGATTTGGTTGAATTACAATGCATATAGCCCAAGTCGTCCATTTGGAGGATTCAAGTCAAAAGTAGTCGTTATTACTGTTCATCCCGAAATTACTGTTCACGCGAAAATTACTGTTCACCTTCGACATTTACTGTTCACTTTCGGCTGGAAAATCCAATTTGGAGCTGGAGATGCCCACTATTCCAGATTGGGTGCTCTTTCATCATTTGGTTTGTTGGTGTGTATTAAAGAACACAAAAGAAGAAGAAAGAAGAATCATTTTGCTTTGTATTTTAAATTCAATCATTTGCTTTTTGGCTTCTATAAAAGCCAACCATTTGTAAACTTTGAAATCAGATTATACATGATGTTTTGAGTGATTATAAGGAAGCTGAATGCTTTTCCTTTAGAAGAGAGTAATTCTTCTAGTTTTACTTCAAGGATTGATTCAACTTATCAACTAAGATTTACTTGTGGCGTTATTTCAATTCTTTCATACTCTCTGTTACCAATTCCTTGCTGTTTTGGGGGTGAAGAGTTCTATCCCGGTTGATTGAATTTGGGGTCGGGGACAAACATTGATTCGGAGGTGATTCTAGCTTGGTTCTAGGGTTGTTGCCGTATCATCTTTGGTAGCGGAGCCTAGGTATCAGTTCAACTACGTATCTTTTTTTTTCTGCTCTTTGAATTCCAAGTTTTTGTTGTCAGGTACTGTTCATTATTATTCGGTACTATTCATTTCAGTACTGTTTATTACTATTCAGTACTGTTCTCATACGATTCACGCTTTTGCTGTTCACATCTTTTTTTACTGTTCACGTCAAAACAGTAAAAGTAAAAAAGTCAAAAAAAAAGTTAAAAAAAAGAGAGGACAAAATTCCAGAATTGAGTTATCCTTGATAGTTTTGTAGTTGATTTCCTTGCAATTTCAATTGGCTTGTTGCTGTTGCAAGAAAATCATTCACTTGGGTTCAAAGCTCTTATTCTTGTTTAAAAGGAACTCTGGCAGAATTGTTTGATGTTCCATCTAGAGTTACTAAATTGTTGTTTTGGACAGAATAGAAGTGTATTATTGGAATTTGGGTTGGTTGAGTTTGATTCCTACTTATTCGTATCTCTCCTTTCATTCTGAGAATTTTTCATTTGTTGCTGTCCATTTACTTCTTATTGAGTGATATTGTTTCAGAATTGCTCAGTTATACCATAAATCATTACCAACATTTTCTTCATCACATGTGAGCTTCTTTTTATTGATTATGTCTAATTGCTTCTAGTCTTGCATTTTCATTCATTCTTTAGGATTTCGTTGTTTTCTATTGAAATTTTCGTTGCAGGTTTCGATTTACTTGGTTGGTGGTGATTGATCCGGAAAAGTAAAACTGTGATAGAATCTTTAGTGGTAAAAGACTGAGAGTGTGCACTAAATTTGAGAAGAAAAGTCGAATTTGAGTGAAACACGAGTGGACACATTTTGTTCCGAGTGTAAACATGTGAGGGAGTGGTGAGGAAAATTTATTTTCTACTAACACTTTCTTGCAGGTGATACATAATGGATGGTTCTAGTGGTAGGGGTAATGATGGAGATAGGCCTGCTACTATGGCGGATACGCAGGAGTTGTTCCGACAATTGGATATGTCATTTCAAAGGATGAATGATCTGATGGATAGGCGTGTGTTGAATGCTCAAGTCAAAGAAGATGATGTTGGGCAAAAGGATAAACTTTTCTATACAAGATGCTTGGTGAATGAGAAGGCTATGAGTGTTAAAATTGATGGAGAAAGCAACACCAACATGGTGAGCACATATATGGTGGAAAGTTTAGGATTGGAGTGATTGGAGCATCCTAGACCCTATCGGCTACAAAGGACAAATGAGATGGGAGAAATTGAGGTAACCAAACGAGTCCTTGTTTCTTTTTCCATTGGCCGGTATTTTGACCAAGTGTTGTGTGATGTTATGCCTTTGGATACATGCCATATATTGCTTGGGAGACCATGGCTATATGTTAGAAGAGTTGTGCATGATGGGTTCAAGAATAGGTATTCTTTTACCATGGGAGAAAGGAGAGTTTCACTTGAACCCTTGCCTCTAACGGAAGTTGATGGGGATCAGTTGCATGTTAAAAGAAAAGTGGAAGCATGGCAAAAGGAGAAAAAGGCCGAATCTTGTCACAATAGTAAGGAAGAGAGGAAGGCTGAGAGCCTTACAAAAGGAGAACTAGTGAGGAAGGTTGAAAGCCTTGCAAAAGGAGAGGAGAGTTCAAAAGAAAATAAGAGTGAGAAGAAGGAAGAAGGAGTCGAATTAGGAAGGAAAGAAAAGAAAGAGGAAACTGAGAGTGAGAGAAGAAAAGAGAAAAAAGAAGCCTCAAAAGAAATTGTGTTAAAAGACTCAAATGAGTGAGAAGTGAGGGTTGAATATGAGAGAAAAAAGAGTTTTTTTGTAATTTTGTACAAGGAAGCTTAGTTTAAATCTAACCTTGACCTTTGTCTTTCTAGATGTGATGTGTTTCTTTTGCAGGTTCCTAAGGATGCTTGTCCTAAAGGATTGTCGGCCCTAGATGAAGATGGATCTATATATAGGGAGCCGATTACAATCAAAAGGGAGCATCAAGTTTTAAGTTCCTTTCCAATGATTTTAATACCTAAACTGGATAATTTGATGATGAGTAATTCATATGCTTGTTTACTCGATTATCTTCCATATACATTACTTGTTATGCATGCTACAGAGTTATTTTTTAAGGAGGAACAAAAGGATGCTAATTGCTTGTTGCTTGATCCGGGAGGAGAAGCTAAGCGCGACAAGCTTGATCATTTGCGCATAATGCTTGGATCGCAAGGTGAGTATTGTGTTCACACTACTTTTGATACTACTGAATTTCCTCCTATTGATTTTGTAGGTGCTGATTCGAGGACGAATCACTTTGAGGAGGGAGGGAATGATGCAAATCACCTAGGCATGCTAAAATACTTAGAGAATGGTGCATGCAAAGGCTACAATGAAGAGCATGGTAACAAAGATAAGCTCAAAGTTCGAATTCAAAAACTCACTTTTGGAATCTTATCCAAAGGTCGTACTCACAAGAAATTTAAGAAGAGATGGAGATCAAACTTAGAGAGGAGCTTAAGAAGAGACCTTCTTATGTTGGCACATTGGAAGAGTCGAGTTTGGGCTAACCTTTGAAATAATAATCAATTAATGTCGATTATTTAATTTGATTTGGTTGAATTACAATGCATACAGCCCAAGTCGTCCAATTGGAGGATTCAAGTCAAAAGCAGTCGTTATTACTGTTCACCTTCGACATTTACTGTTCACTTTCGGCTGGAAAATCCATTTTGGAGCTGGAGATGCCCACTATTCCAGATTGGGTGCTCTTTAATCATTTGGTTTGTTGGTGTGTATTAAAGAATACAAAAAAAAATAAAATAAAGAAGAATCATTTTGCTTTGTATTTTAAATTCAATCACTTGCTTTTTGGCTTCTATAAAAGCCAACCATTTGTAAACTTTGAAATGAGATTATACATGATGTTTTGAGTGATTATAAGGAAGCTGAATGCTTTTCCTTTAGAAGAGAGTGATTCTTCTAGTTTTACTTCAAGGATTGATTCAACTTATCAAGTAAGATTTACTTGTGGCGTTATTTCAATTCTTTCATACTCTATGTTACCAATTCCTTGCTGTTTTGGGGGTGAAGAGTTCTATCCCGGTTGATTGAATTTGGGATCGGGGACAAATATTGATTCGGAGGTGATTCTAGCTTGGTTCTAGGGTTGTTGCCGTATCAGTATTTCATAATCCGTTTAATTGCCTTAAGATGAGACTCTTTAGGACATGATTGAAACCTAGCACATAAACAAACACTAAACATAGTATCTGGTCTACTTGCAGTTAAGTAAAGAAGGGATCCGATCATACCTCTATATCTTTTTACCTCAACTTCCTTACCTTTCTCATCTTTGTCTAAATGCTCGGAAGTGCTCATTGGTGTGGCCATTTCCTTTGATCCGTCCATCTCAAAGCGTTTAAGTAATTCCTTGCAGTACTTTGATTGTGAGATAAATGTGCCTTCATTTGTTTGACCCGCGGTTGATATCACCAATTATCGTGTCAAGAGGATGGTCTTTGGACACTCGCCATTCTCTTGGTAAATCGTGGTTGATATCAACCGTTGTGTCTTGGGTGTTCTCCTCAGGATTTGCAACATCTTGTTGAGAACTTGATTCTGCAGGAGTGTTTCCTTCTTCTTTTTCTTTGTCGTCTAAAGTTATCCTTTTAAGTGTACCTACAAGATCATCACAAAAATCCTTTCTCGCCAAGCGAGCATTATTTTCTGCAAACACAATATGAGGGGACTCCTCAATATTTAAGGTGCGTTTATTGAAGACTCTATATGCTTTGCTACGCAACGAATAACAAAAAAAATTTCCTTCATCAGATTTTGCATTGAATTTGCCCAAATTGTCTTTCCCATTATTATGAATAAAGCATTTGCATCCAAAGACTCAAAAATAAGAAATATTTCTCTTTCTAACTTTGTACAATTCATAAGGTGTCTTCATGAGTATTGGCCTAATGATTGCTCAGTTTAACACATAGCAAGCTGTACTTACTGCATCAGCCCAGAAATACTTTGGAATTTTTGCCTCATTGAGCATTGTTCTTGCCATCTCCTCAAGACACCGATTTTTGCGTTCTACAACACCATCTTGCTATGGTGTCCGAGGGACTGAGAAATTATGCTCAATGCATGTTCATCACAAAAGATTGAAAATTGATTATTTTCGAATTCACCTCCATGATCGCTTCTAATGCAAGTAATTGAACAATCTTTTTCATTTTAAATTTCTTAAGAAAGCTCTTGAAAATGTTAAATGCTTCACTCTTGTGGGTAAGAAATATAATCCAGGTGAATCTAGAAAAGTCATCAACAATTACGAAAACATAGTAGTTTCCACCAAAACTTTTAATTTGTGAGGGTCCAAAATGATCCATATGTAGAAGTTGAAGGGGTCTAGAAGTTGAGACTGCATTTTTAGATTTAAATGTATTTCTTACTTGCTTTCCTTTTTGACATGCATCACAAATGGAGTTCTTTTCAAACTTGATCTTTGGGATGCCATTTACTAAGTCTTGTGAAACTAACTTGTTTAAAAGATTCATATTGACATGTGCAATTCTTCGGTGCCATAACCACATATCATCTTCTTTGCTCATAAGACATTTTGAAAAATTTGATGAAGGACTATCTAAGTTCACCATGTAAATATTGTCAATTCTTTCACCATGTAGAATAGTGTTATTATCACTAAGACGTTCTACTATACATGACTTAGAATCAGAGATCACACGATTTCCCTTGTCACACAATTGACTTATGCTCAAGAGATTATGCTTAAGACCTTTAACAAGCATAACATTATTAATAGAGGAGGACTTATCCTTACCAACCGATCCAATGCCGATGATCTTTCCTTTGGTGTTGTCACCGAAGACAATGTTTCCTCCATTTGATGGTCTTATATGCAGAAATTTGGATGCTTTTCCGGTCATGTGCTTGGAGCATCCGCTATCAAGGTACCAAAGTACACTTGATGCCTTCAAGCATATCTAGAGGAATAAATCAATGAGTTTTTGGTACCCAAATCTTTTTTGGTCCTTGAGTGTTAGGAGCATAATGATAATGAGCTTCTTCTTGAGCCCAATGCCTATGCCTAGTGAAGCAAACAGGAGCAATGTGTCCAATTATATTGCAATAATGGGAAATCACATTAGGATTATGCATTCTTCTAGGTTGGTAATAGCCGCTATGTTGTCTATACTTGTGCACATTATTGACCTTGTTTTCCTTAGGTTTCCTAGGTTCAAATGCCTTAAAATTCCTAGTCTTAGGTTCTCTAGTTTTAGGCTCAATTTTATGTCTTTTAGGTTCATTCCTAAAACCTATTCCATGTCTAGTGGATTGCAAGTTACCTAGCATAGAATTCAGATTCTTATGAGGACTATTAAATTTTTTAAGGTACTTTCCAGTTTTTCAACTTGTCCCTTTAGAGATTTACATGATGAACATTCTTTTGTTGAATCTTCCGGTTTGTTTGCACTTCTTTTTCCATAGAACTTATTTTCTTCTCTAAGTTTTTTATTTTCATTTGTCAACATTTCAACATCATTTTCTAGAGTTGCTAGTTGTTTCTTTAAGTCTTTGTTTATATTAACAGCATCAACATTTTCACAAGTTAACTTCTCAAACTTTGTTTCTAATGTTGTAATTTGTTTCTTCAATTCCTTGTTGTTTTTAGCAGCTGTTATAAATTCATCATATTCAGAGATCTCATTGTCAAAAAATATACTTACCTCTTTTGATTCTTCTTCCTTTGCCATAAGACATAGGTTTTCTACTGTTAGAAACAATATCCCTTCGCTAGAGGGGGGGTGAATAGCGATAATCGAATAAAAACGAAATAAGCAGGAATTGAATGCGGAATTAAAAGAATGAAGGACACACGAGATTTATCCTGGTTCACACACACTCTACTAGTGTGGCTAATCCAGCCCTTCAAGTCTCACTTGAAGATTTCACTATCTATGTTAAGCTTACGGGTGCTTAACAAACCGTTACAACCTGAGAGTTCAAGTCACATGAACCTCAATA
>JAKUCV010006644.1:93790-131595 GCA_028386065.3 Turnera subulata | reverse complement strand
AGGATTTCCTATAGATGAACTCTCTATATATCTTCATCCTTGTTGCTTCAAATCTTGTACTCCTTTGTCTTAGACTTGTGCTTCATTGATTGATGTCTTTTTGCTTTTCTTCAAGGAATGAATTCATGAATGGAGCTTTGGTTAGTTTGTCATTATCAAAACCCTGAAATGAAACATGGAAGCATTAGTCCTAACAGCTACCTCTTCTTCCTTGCTATCGGTTGATTCATCACCGGAATCACCTCCCCAAGAGATATATGCCCTTTGCTTCTTGTAGGTTTTCTTTTCTTTTCCTTCCTTTGCCTTGGGGCACTTGGGTTTGATGTGTCCAAGTTCACCGCATCCATAGCATTTAGGCAGTCCAGATTGTTTTCTGCATTTCTTCTCATACTCCTTCTTCATGAACTTGTGAAATTTTCTAATGACAAGTCCGTATTCTTGATCATCTTCACCAGAGTTCGTTTCGGAGAATTCTTGAGTTGTGGAGGTAGAGGCCTTTAGTGCTATATCCTTTTTCTTTGGTTCCTGCATAGAAGGTTTAAGTACAGTGGTTTCATAAATAATGAGATTACCTCTGAGTCCGTCATAGGTTGTGTTAGAGAATCCCATGTTTTCATAGATTGCATCGGCTTTTGAGCGCCACTCGGGTGTAAGACTTCTGAGAACTTTGCGAACCAAGTCCTTGTTGGAGTAGACCTTATTCAAGGCATGGAGGTTGTTGACGATTCTTGAAAACTGTTCGAACATATCTCCAATTCTCTCATTCTCCTTCATCCGAAAGAGTACGTATTCGGCTGTGAGAGAATCGATTTTTGCCTCTCGGACTTGATCGGTTCCTTCGTAGGTGAAAGTCATTCAATCAATTTTTGAGCTAATCTCTTGTGAGATTATAGAGTTGCTTCATTGAGCTTTCATTTGTACTCATACCCACTCTTCAAGAGAGCTTTCTTTGAGAGATTGAGAGTGTTGTAACACACTATAAGGGAGGTTTGTTCCCTTGAGAGAAGTCTTGAAGTGAGGTATCTTCAAACAAGAGTGTTGAGGTTCATGTGATTTGAGCTCTTAGGTTGTAAACGGTTTGTTGAGCACCCGGAAGCTTAACAGGTGATAGTGGAATCTTCGAGAGAGTCTCTCGGAGGACTGGATTAGCCACACAGATTGTGTATGTGTGAACTAGTATAAATTTTGGTTTGTCCTTCTCTCTTTTCCATTCCGCATTTATTTCCTGCAATTTATTGCTTTAAATCCGAAATACGCTACTCACCCCCCCCCCCTCTAGCGTAGGGAATTTATCCTAACATTTCCCAGTCCATATCTCATATGGTGTCTTTTCAACCGATTTAGACGAAATGCTGTTAAATGTAAAAGCAGCAGTCAATAAAGCATGTCCCCAAAATGAAAGAGGAAGTTTAGCTTGACTCATCATAGAACGAACCATGTCTAACAGAGTTCTGTTTCTCCTTTCAGAAACACCATTCCATTAAGGTGTTCCTCGTGGAGTAGGTTGTAATACTATACCACATTCCTTTAGATGATCAAGAAATTCTCGGTCTAAGTATTCACCTCCTTGATCTGATCGTAGCATTTTAATAGTCTTGCCAAGTTGATTCTGTACTTCATTCTTGAATTCTTTGAACTTTTCAAAGGATTCTGACTTGTGCTTCATAAGATACAGATAGCCATATCAACTATAAGTATTGAAATCTATCTCTAGCCTGCGTTGACATGGTCCACATACATCAGAATGTATAAGGCCTAACAAGTCGGAAGCACTTTCACCTTTACCAGCAAAAGGAGCCTTCGTCATTTTGCCCTATAAACATGACTCACAAGTCTCATATGATTCAAAATCAAATGAGTCTAAAAGCCAATCCTTATGGAGTTTAGAATTACGAGTCTCGTTTATAAGGCCCAAACGACAATGCCAGAGATAGGTTGTATTAGAATCATTTAATTTTACCTTCTTCGAATTGATGTTATAGATTGGAGTTTCTCGGTTTAGAACGTACAAACCATTGCTTAAATATGCACCACCATAAGAAATATAATTCAAATAAATAGAACAACAGTTGTTCTTTATTATAAAAGAAAAACCCTTCTTGTCTAGACAAGAAACATAAATCAAATTCCTACTAATAGTAGGTACATAATAGCAATCATCAAGTTCTAAAACCAAACCACTTTGTAAAGATAGATAATAAGTCCCTACGGCTAATGCAGCAACTCTTGCTCTATTTCCAACGCGCAGGTCCACTTCACCCTTTGCTAATCTTCTACTTTTTCTCAGATCCTGCACATTTACACAAATATGAGAACCACATCCGGTATCTAATACCCATGATGCAGAGATAGAAATATTAGCTTCTATAACAAGAATTCCTGAAGTGGAAGTCTTACTTCCCTTCTGTTTCTTCACCTCCTAGACGTAAATAGGACAGCTACGCTTCCAATGGCGAGGTTTCTTGCAATGGAAACATAGTCCTTCCTTTGCAACACCACCTTTGGTTTAAGCACATGTGAAGATGAAGATGCACATGAACCAAACCTTTTGGCAGACTTCTTCTTCTTGTTAAACTTGGCTTTACCCTTTCCTTTGCTATTTCCAACTATCAAAATGTTGTTGGATTTATTTGCCTTCATATGTTGCTCAAATGTTCCCAACATGTTAAGCAACTCAGACAAGGATTTGTCAAGATAATTCATGTTGAAATTCAAGACAAATTGGCTATAACTATCCGGCAACGATTGCAGGACAAGATCAACGGCCAATTCTCTTTGCAAAGTACAACCTAGGCCTTCAAGGCTCTCAATGTATCCAATCATCTTGAGCACATGAGGTCTGACTGGTGATGACTCAGCCATCTTGCATTGGAATAATGCCTTTGAGGTCTCATACCTCACACGCCTAGCTTGCTCTTCAAAGAGCATTTTCAGGTGTTCGATCATATCGAAAGCACCCAACATCCAATGCTTCATCAACATGCTTCTTGTAAGCATCTTTTTCTGCCCTAGGAGCATTAGGTGTCGGTTCATTAGGAACAGGCCCTTCAAGGACATACAACTTCTTTTCTTGCTTGAGGACTATCCTCAAATTGCGGTGCCACTTAAGGAAATTATTCCCATTCAGTTTTTCCTTCTCAAGGACTGATCACAGTGACATAGTACTTGTGTTTTGTGTCATGATAACTCTACAAGAATCAATTCACATAAAACCAGAGTCATGTATAAAATCATTTAACAAGGAATTTTATTAAATGATACTCCCACTGTATTGAATCAAGATGATAATAAGTGGGCCAAGATCCATATTTCACTACAAGATAAGTTAGCTTTTCCTAATCGCTTATATCATAGTTATTTAGGTAGACAACTCTTTGCCAATTACTTCTCATGTAACTCTTGGATAGTTGAGTGAACAACTCTTGTTTTTGTCTATCTCATAGACTTATTTCAACTCTTTGCCTCTAAGTCTCCAATCCTATTGAGATGACTTAGTTAAGTTCAACCCACAACAAGCAATCTGGATATTACAATTATCCCATCGCATCTTGCTAGAATAAACATTGGCACTTTGCTTTGGTAAACCTACCAAGTGTTGATCTAAGCATAAGTGAGTGCTCATCAATGGAAGGCAATGCATAGGAACTTAATATTTACATCAACAGTTGTTTCCTAATCATGGATGTGATCATATATCGCATATACAATAACTTTGCATCATTTATAATCAATATCAAGCTATTTGACATGATTATAAAAAGATAATATGATAACAAGCAATCAACATATTGTTCATATATCACTAAGATCATAAGAACATGTTATCTAGCATGAAAAACATCAAATTAATTGGCAGAATCTTCAGAACATCGATGTTTAACCTCCGAACATCGATGTTTGAGAATTTTGAAACTTTAAAAAATTGGCAGAATCTTAGAACATCGATGTTTGTGTAAGTATCCGGGCATGCAAACTTGACAATCAAGTGCAGCGGAAAGACCCGAAAACCTTGGAGGATCCAAGTGAAGATAGCTAAACCGAATAACAATTTCGAACATACCTGAAACGGTTGAGGTCTATCACCCAACTACAGAACCGAATCAGCTAGAGCCGGACAGAAATCCCGCCCCTCCACGGTATCCACACGAACTATCGATCACAGTCGGAAACCGTCTCACGATCTCCAACCCGAGCTCTCCCGAACACAGTGCTAGCTACGGATTTCCGGGAGCTATGTGTGTTTACTTTCTTTCTCAAAGAATGAAGAAGGGTGTGTGTGTTCACGATGCTCTGAAAAATTCTGAATCCGGAGAGAGAGGGACCAAGAGTAATCTAATTACTCATCCACCATTAGAGCAAAAAGACAATGGAGATTATGGCCAACATATTAGCCCATAATCCACCATGATTATGTCTCCACATAATCATGTCTCCACTAAAACATTATCAACACATCACAGCACTAAGTGTGGTTCAATAATTCTGAAAATTAGTTAACCATCCAGCCCAAAAATGACCCTGGTCCAACCACGGTCCAATAACAAACTGGTTCAACCACGACCCAACCACGGTTCAACCACATGCTCGAATCAACGGTTCTATGTGTGCGACCCTGTAGGCACTCATAAAGTTCGGCAATAATTGTAAAGTCTCATTTTACAATTATAATCAAAGAGCGGCGTCTAGCAACACATCATTGCTACCTGAACGGCAAGATCAGTACTGATTCTATATGCCTCGGAACATGTCATCGTCCTTTCGTCCCATTATCAAGATTAAACCGAGACATGGAAAACGTCAATCTCGTATATGTTTAATCTTAGTTTCTTGATCCTCGAGTTAACTATGTAAAACGGATCCTAATGATATCACCATATCATATAATCCGAGCATGGCCATGCATTTACAGTTTAACTCTATCAAGAGGCCCATCTGATAATATACCCGTTATATGAGTCGGACGAATCCCATCTTGATCAATCAAAACCCACTACACATTTATCATATACCCAATGATTACCCTTAAGTCCACCCAGTTACAGATGACTAGGAATAATATCAAAGTATACGACTCATATGTTGGGAACCTTGATGATCTCACGTCTAAGGACAATACATATAAGAACCACTAATGGCAATCATATACGAGTCCAGACAAGATACAGAAATGAAATTTCTGCTTATGGTAGGTACATAATAACAATCGTCCAGTTCTAAAACCAAACCACTCGGTAAGGATAGATAGTAGGTCCCTACTGCTAATGTAGCAACTCTTGCTCCTTTTCTAACACGTAGGTCTATCTCACCCTTTGCCAATCTCCTACTCTTTCTCAGTTCCTTCACATTTACACAAACGTGAGAACCACATCCGGTATCTAATACCCATGATGAAGAGATAGAGATATTAGCCTCTATAACAAAAATACCTGAAGTGGAAGTCTTACTTCCCTTCTCCTTCTTTACCTCTTCAAGGTAAACAGGGCAGTTGCGTTTCCAATGGCCCGGTTTATTGCAATGGAAACAATGTCCTTCCTTTGCAATACCACCCTTCCTCAACTGTTCCCAACATGTTAAGCAACTCAGACAACAATTTGTCATTAAATTAGCTGTAACTACCCGCAACGTTTGCAGGACTAGATCAACGGCCAACTCCTTTTGCAAAGGAAAACCAAGACCCACAAGGCTCTCAATGTATCCAATCATTTTGAGCACATAAGGTCTAACGGGTGATGACTCGGCCATCTTGCATTGGAACAATGCCTTAGAGGTCTCGTACCTCTCATGCCTTGCTTGCTCCTCAAAGAGCATTTTGAGGTGTTCGATCATATCGAACGCCCCCATGTTCGCATGTTGCTTCTGAAGCTCAGAGTCCATGGTTATTAGCATAAGGCATGCATCATCAACATGCTTCTTATAAGCATCCCTTACTGCCCTAGGAGCATTAGGCGTTGGTTCATTCGGAACAGGCCCTTCAAGGACATACAACCTTTTCTTNAGCAACTCTTGCTCCTTTTCTAACACGTAGGTCTATCTCACCCTTTGCCAATCTCCTACTCTTTCTCAGTTCCTTCACATTTACACAAACGTGAGAACCACATCCGGTATCTAATACCCATGATGAAGAGATAGAGATATTAGCCTCTATAACAAAAATACCTGAAGTGGAAGTCTTACTTCCCTTCTCCTTCTTTACCTCTTCAAGGTAAACAGGGCAGTTGCGTTTCCAATGGCCCGGTTTATTGCAATGGAAACAATGTCCTTCCTTTGCAATACCACCCTTCCTCAACTGTTCCCAACATGTTAAGCAACTCAGACAACAATTTGTCATTAAATTAGCTGTAACTACCCGCAACGTTTGCAGGACTAGATCAACGGCCAACTCCTTTTGCAAAGGAAAACCAAGACCCACAAGGCTCTCAATGTATCCAATCATTTTGAGCACATAAGGTCTAACGGGTGATGACTCGGCCATCTTGCATTGGAACAATGCCTTAGAGGTCTCGTACCTCTCATGCCTTGCTTGCTCCTCAAAGAGCATTTTGAGGTGTTCGATCATATCGAACGCCCCCATGTTCGCATGTTGCTTCTGAAGCTCAGAGTCCATGGTTATTAGCATAAGGCATGCATCATCAACATGCTTCTTATAAGCATCCCTTACTGCCCTAGGAGCATTAGGCGTTGGTTCATTCGGAACAGGCCCTTCAAGGACATACAACCTTTTCTTGTTCGAGGACTATCCTCAAAATGCGATGCCACTTTAGGAAACTATTTCCACTCAGCTTTCCTTCTCAAGGACCGATCGCAATGATATTGTGCCTGTGTTTTGTGCCATGGTAACTCTACAACAATGATAAACTCAACAATGATCAACTCACACAAATAAGAGTCATGTATACAAAAATCATTTAACAAGGAATTCTATTAAATGATGCTCCTACTATGAATCAAAATAATGATAAGTAGGCCAAGATTCATATTTCACTCTAACAAAAGTCAGCTTTGGCTGATCGCTTACATCATAGCTATTTAGGTAGACAACTCTTGTCAATTATATCTCATGTAACTTTTGGATAGTTGAGTGAACAACACTTGTTCTTGTCTATCTTATAGACTTAGCTCAACTCCTTGCCTCTAAGTCCTCAATCCTATTGAGATGACCTAGTTAAGTCCAAACCCATAATAAGCAGTTCAGATATTACAATTATCCAGTCGCACCTTGCTAGGATAAACATTGGCACCTTGCTTTGGCAAAACCTACCAAGTGTTGATCTAAGCAATGATGAGTGCTTATCATGGAAGGCAACTAAGAACTTAATATTTACATCAACAATTGTTTCCATGCATAACAATTATGCCATAACATCTTGCTAGGATAAACATTGGCACCTTGCTTTGGCAAAACCTACCAAATGTTGATCTAAGCAATGATGAATACTTGTCAACAATTGTATCCATACATGTCATGCATGTAATTCAAAAATTATATATCTCATATACAATAACTATGCATCATATGCAATATAAGCCGCTACGCAGAGGTAGCACGGTGGTCCCGCTAAGAACATCGANTTCCACTCAGCTTTCCTTCTCAAGGACCGATCGCAATGATATTGTGCCTGTGTTTTGTGCCATGGTAACTCTACAACAATGATAAACTCAACAATGATCAACTCACACAAATAAGAGTCATGTATACAAAAATCATTTAACAAGGAATTCTATTAAATGATGCTCCTACTATGAATCAAAATAATGATAAGTAGGCCAAGATTCATATTTCACTCTAACAAAAGTCAGCTTTGGCTGATCGCTTACATCATAGCTATTTAGGTAGACAACTCTTGTCAATTATATCTCATGTAACTTTTGGATAGTTGAGTGAACAACACTTGTTCTTGTCTATCTTATAGACTTAGCTCAACTCCTTGCCTCTAAGTCCTCAATCCTATTGAGATGACCTAGTTAAGTCCAAACCCATAATAAGCAGTTCAGATATTACAATTATCCAGTCGCACCTTGCTAGGATAAACATTGGCACCTTGCTTTGGCAAAACCTACCAAGTGTTGATCTAAGCAATGATGAGTGCTTATCATGGAAGGCAACTAAGAACTTAATATTTACATCAACAATTGTTTCCATGCATAACAATTATGCCATAACATCTTGCTAGGATAAACATTGGCACCTTGCTTTGGCAAAACCTACCAAATGTTGATCTAAGCAATGATGAATACTTGTCAACAATTGTATCCATACATGTCATGCATGTAATTCAAAAATTATATATCTCATATACAATAACTATGCATCATATGCAATATAAGCCGCTACGCAGAGGTAGCACGGTGGTCCCGCTAAGAACATCGACGTTTTGAGATTCTAATTCTCCCAAACCATTTGGCAAAAATACATAAGAACATCGACGTTATAAGAATCTGATTCTTGCCAACAACTTGGCAATGCTCATGGACATCGATGTCCTATCTAGAACATCGATGTCATTTGGCCTCTGGAACATAAGCGCATCGATGTCCTGCCATGAACATCGATGTCCTTGAGGCTCTGGAAGCCCAAACTTTTTGGTAGAGCTCAAGAACATCGATGTTCAACTCTTGGACATCGATGTTGGAAAGTTCCGAAGGGTCATTGGCCTCTAGAACTCAAGAACATCGATGTTCAACTCTTGGACATCAATGTTGGAAAGTTCCGTAGGTCCAGAATCTTGGCAATAGTTTTAAACATCGATGTTTAACCCTTAAACATCGATGTAGGACTCATGAACATCGATGTTCAAACTTGAACATCGATATTGGAGACCTCTGCCAATTCAAGTTTCATGGCAGTACTTTTAAACATCGATGTATAGGCCCTAAACATCGATGTTTCTGTCCTGAACATCGATGTTCCCTACTGAACATTGATGTTTCAGACTTCTGCCAAGGCTAAAACTCATGTGAACATCGATGTTCAACCATTGAACATCGATGTTCTGGCCTCGATGCACTAGAACGACCATCGTTCCTTACGAAAACCGACTATCGATTTTCCTTTTGTCGAACCCCTTCCACTTACTGCCAAGAACCTCTTGATTGATGTCACATACCAAACAAGTGCTTGTTTTCAAAACCCTTTTTGACACAACCAACCTCAACATATATCACATATACAAAAATGAATTCAGCATATCACATATACCAAAATGAATTCATCACATCACACACACTAAGATGAACATATCACACATATGCACAACTAAATTCGATTTAGAGCTTCACAAGATGCTCCGCTACCACTGTAAGTATCCGGGCATGCAAACTTGACAATCAAGTGCAGCAGAAAGACCCGGAAACCTTGGAGGATCCAAGTGAAGATAGCTAAACCGAATAACAATTTCGAACATACCTGAAACAGTTGAGGTCTTTCACCCAACTGTAGAACCGAATCAGCTAGAGCCGGACAGAAATCCCGCCCTTCTACGGTATCCACACAAACCGTCGATCACAGACTGAAACCGTCTCACGATCTCCAACCCGAGCTCTCCCGAACACAGCGCTAGCTGCGGATTTCCGGGAGCTATGTGTGTTTTGTGTTCTACTTTCTTTCTCAAAGAATGAAGAAGGGTGTGTGTGTTCTTGATGCTCTGAAAAATTTTGAATCAAGAGAGAGAGGGATCAAGAGTAATCTGATTACTCATCCACCATTAGAGCAAAAAGACAATGGAGATTATGGCCAACATATTGGCCCATAATCCACCATGATTATGTCTCCACATAATTATGTCTCCACTAAAACACTATCAACACATCATAACACTAAGTGTGGTTCAATAATTTTGACAATTAGTGAACCAACCAGCCCAAAAACGACCCTGGTCCAACCATGGTCCAATCACAAACCGGTTCAACCACGGTCCAACCAAGGTTCAACCACATGCTCGAATCAACGGTTCTATGTGTGCGACCCTGTAGGCACTCGTAACGTTCGACAATAATTGTAAAATCTCAATTTACAATTATAAACAAAAAGCTGCGTCTAGCAACACATCATTGCTACCCGAACGGCAAGATCAGTACTAATTCTATATGCCTCGGAACGTGTCATCATCCTTTCGTCCCATTATCAAGATTAAACCGAGACATGGAAAACGTCAATCTCGTATAAGTTTAATCTTAGTTTCTTGATCCTCGAGTTAACTGTGTAAAACGGATCCTAATGATATCACCATATCATATAATCCGAGCATGGCCATGCATTTACAGTTCAACTCTATCAAGAGGCCCTTCTGATAATATACCCGTTATATAGGTCGGACGAATCCCATCTTGATCAATCAAAACCCACTACACATTTATCATATACCCAATGATTACCCTTAAGTCCACCCAGTTACGAATGACTAGGAATAATATCAAAGTATACGACTCATATGTTGGGAACCTTGATGATCTCAGGTCTAAGGACAATACATATAAGAACCACTAATAACAATCATATAATGTTCCATGTAGGGTTCTTATGTGGGTCGGTCCAGTCCAAAAGTTCTCTAACTTGTACCCGTATGTAGAATTAACATCTCATATAATTCTCAACATACGCTAGTCTTTATTTATTATCACAACCCATCCATGATAATAATCGACTAGGGACATTAAAGAATACAAAGTATTCTAGGATTATAAATATGTGCAAGCGATTATCTCATAATCATATTTATTGGAATAACCTTAATGTATATACATGACTATATATGATCATCCAGTGATTGGCTTTTGGGCATATTACTAACAATTAGTAAACCAAATCAACCCAAAATGACCTGGTTCAACCATGTTCCAACCATGTCCAACCATGGTCTAACCACTAGCTCGAATCAATAGCTCCTGTAGGCACTTGTGACGTTTGGCGATAATTGTAAACTCTCATTTACAATTATAAACAATGAGCGGTGTCTAGCAACACATCATTGCTACCCAAACGACAAGATCAGTACTGATTCATCATGCCTCGAAAAAATGTCATTATCCTTTCGTCCAATTATATCAAGATCAAACACAAGATACGAAATATGTCATTCTTATATATGTTTAATCTAAGGTTTCTTGATCCCGAGTTAACAGCGCAAAACAGATACAAATATATCCCCATATCACTTAATCCGAGCATGGCCATGCATTTACAGTTCAACTCTATCAAGGGGCCCAACTGATAATATTATCGTTATACGGGTTGGACAAATTCCATCTTGATCATACAAAACCCACTACACATTATATCATATACCCAATGATTACTCTTAAGTCCACTCAATTGCGAATGACAAAGAATAATATCAAAGTATATGACTCACGTGTTGGGAACCTTGATGATCTCAGGTCTAAGGATAGTACATATAACAATCACTAATGACAACATGAGTCCATGCAGTGTTCTTATGTCGGGTCAGTCCAGTCCACAAGTTCTCTAACTTGTAGCAGTCCATACGGTGTTGGGCAATTTCTGGGTCGATACCGGGCATATCTTTGTAGGACCATACAATTACATCCACATATTCTCGGATCAAGGCAGGGAGTTCTTTTTGAATACTATCGGGTAGTGTAGCACTTATTTTGGTTATTTTAGGTTCGGTTTCGGTTCCCAAGTTGATTTCAATTGATTCGCCCTCATGAGATAGAGTGGGGATTTCCTGGAATTTATTTAGTTCATTATTATCATGCACATCATCCATGCAAATAACATTATCATCACAAAAACCAATGTAAGGGAATGTATGCTTCATATTATTCTTTGAAAAATGGAAAACATCATTATCCTCAATAGTTTTGGACGACTCAAATTGAAAATCGGGAGGGCAACATGGTTGCTCCTCTTTATTATCAAAAGAAAATCCTGGCTCAGACTCGGACTCGAAATCGAAATCGTCTACACCACTAGATGGCTTGCTCCATTCCCATTTCTTTAATGGTCGTAGGATAGGGGTGATCATGCTCCTTTCGTGCTTGACTTCATGCTCCAAGCGCATGTCTCGAAATAAACCTTTGAGGCCAAAATGTATGTGTGACCTCATCCATCCTACAATCAAAGAATATCTCAAACTCGAGTTGCAAAGACCTAATGGTGGGTGAGTACCAAGGTTCGGTGATGTTTGCTTGTGTCTTCTTCAATTGCTTCAAGAGTGGATCCTCGTCGGGTTTATTAGGAATCTTGGGTGGCACAATTGGATTGTCGGCTTCAAGATCGATTGGCTCGGCAACTCGCCCAGACCTAGTGATGGCGTCTACTTCATCCTCTTTTAAGCCTACGTAGTCATTTAAGTTGATGAGCATCATGCACTCTAATTCCTCCATGGGATGGATAAGTTTGGGTTTTTTGGGCCCCCGTGTTTAGTGGTTTGGCCAATTTGGTACCCCGACATTTTTTTGGCCGGGAATATACCCCGAGATTGCATGGGCAGGCCAAACGTATACCCCTGGTCAGGCACCTGCTGACGTGGAGGCTGCCCGGGTATTTGTGCGTGTTACTGTAGCAAAACGACGTCGTTTTAAGTGAGAAAACGATGTCGTTTCATGCCATGTCGGACACAGGTGGCTTAGTGGGGCCCACTTCACTCAAAGCCAATTCTCTAAAACGACGTCGTTTTGCTACAGTAACACGCGCAAATACCCCGGGCAGCCTCCACGTCAGCAGGTGCCTGACCAGGGGTATACGTTTGGCCTGCCCATGCAATCTCGGGGTATATGCCCGGCCAAAAAAATTGTCGGGGTACCAAATTGGCCAAACCACTAAACATAGGGGCCCGAAAACCCGATAAGTTTAGAAGCATCCAAGAGTCCTTCCTCATAGATGGCACCAATAGTATTGTGTGGAGGCAAAGGATTTGTCTTGGTGTTCGGCTTTGTTGGAGGAATGAGTTTCCCTTGGTCAATCAAGTCTTGCACTACGTGGCGTAATCGAATGCAATCGTCGGTTTTGTGACCATAGATTTGGTGGAACTCACAATGCTTGCTTTGATCGAGAATGGGATTTGAGTCGGTTGGCGGTGCTAATGGTGATGCAAATCACCTAGGCAAGCTTAGAGATTTAGATAATGGTGCATGTAAAGGTTTCATTGGAGGCATCAATGAGGAGCATGGTGACAAAGATAAGCTTGGACATGGCAAGCTTACTTTCAGAATCAAGTCCAGGATTCGATCTCACAATAAATTCAAGAAGAGATGGAGATCAAAGCGAAGGATGCGAAGAACACGTGCAGAAATTCCTAGAGCGAGCAGTTTCGGGAATAAATTCATATCTCGAGCTCTAGAAGTTGGATTGCTGTGATCTTAGACTTTCTGGAAATATAAGACGAAGATCTACAACTTTGATGCTGAGCTCAGAACCTGAATCCGCTGTTTTCATTATTTAAATTGCACTTGAAGTCGACGGACAGATTCTGCCCGGAAATTCATTATCGTTTTTATAATTAGGGTTTTAGCTATTTTATTATTTTTGGGTCAACGACCATGTAATTGGGTTAATTATTTTGGGCTTAAATTATTTGGGTTTATATTGTAAGGTTTACTCTAAGGATTTAGATTTTTACTTATCAGAATACAATTCTGTGGCGCGCTTCTAAATTCCTAATTGCTAATTTTCTGTTTCTCTTGCTGATTAGGGTTTCAGAATATTGGCATCACCTTTTGTGCTTTTGAAGTTTCTTGTTTCTTTCATGTTGATTTGGGAGGAATAAGGGGTGGAGATTGCACCAGTTTGATTGAGAATGAAGGTCGGGACCACAATCTGATCTGTGGGAATTCTAGTGCTGATTCTAGGGTTCCTGCCGTATCTTCTTTTGGTAGCGGAGCTTGAGGTTTTCAATCAATCATATCCCTTGTTTTATTTCTGTTCATTGTGTTTTTATCAATTTTGTGGCCTGTTCTTGTTGTTTTTCAATTTTCAGTTCGTTGCTACAGTAAACCCTAGTCGACACTGTTCATCGGTACTGTAAACCCTAGCCGATACTGTTCACGCAAAAAAAAAGAAAAAAAAAGTCGAATTTTATTATTTTGTGATTTTCGACGGTGTTATATAATAAAAAAAAAAGAGAGAAACGCCAAGCAAAACTGAAGGCTAGTCGATTTGAGCAGAATTAGGGTTTCTGAAATTAGGTTTTTGGAATTGTTGTTCTTGCTGATTGGAATTGCAATTTTGGGAATTTGGTTGCAGGAGCTGAATTGGGCCGAATTGTTGTTAGTCAATTGTTGGTTGATTGGCTGAAATTGGTTGATTGGAATTATTTTGTTGGAGTTGTGATTTCTGCAGGGGTATCGAATTTGTATTCTGGTGGAATCCAAATTCTAATTCTCGTTGGAAAATTTGGTGCGGGCAGTGATACAAAATTTTACTGCCGAAATTCATCTTATTTTGCCGAATTGTACCTTTTCTTTGTGTTGGGTGATTATTGTTTCAGAATTGCTCAATTTGATCAAAAATCATTCACATACAATTTCTTGTTCTGTGTGTGATCATTGTTTTTTTTTTTCTTGGAGTCTTTTTGCTTCTAGAATTGTTAGCCTTTCTTTTCTTCTATTAGGGTTTCTTTGTTTTTCTTTTAGAATTTCATTATTGATTTTGTTTGTTTGATTGGTTTATCTAGATCCTGACTTATAAACTGAAGTTTAATCAGGAGAGGAAAAAGGCTGAGTGATTACATCAATTGCCAAGAGTGAACAAACACGAGTGTAAACACGTGAGGAATTATTTTCTACCAACGCTTTTTTGCAGAATAACATCATGGAATATTCGAGATACATTAGAGGAAGATACTATGAAGAAGAAGAGTTTGATAGACTCTACACACTCAGACTTCAAAAGATGCCCGAAGCTCGAAAAGTTATTTTCTATACTAGATGTTATGTGAAGGAAAAAGTTTGTAGCTTGAAAGTTGATGCGGGAGGATATACCAATATGGTGAGTACACATGTTGTGGACACACTAGGATTGGAGTGTATGATGCATCCTAGACCCTATCAACTAAAAGGAAAGAATGACATGAGAGAGATCAAGGTAACTAAACAAGTCCTTGTTTCTTTTTCCAGTGGGAGGTATTCCGACCAAGTGTTGTGTGATGTTGTGCCTATGGTTTAGAACCATCTAGTGCTCGGTAGACCCTGGCAATTTGATAGGAGAGTGGCTCCTGAAAGAGATAAGAGTAGGTACTCATTATACATAGGGAATCAGAGGTTTTTCCTTCGGTCAATGTCTCCACAAGAAGTCGATGAAGATCAATTGCATATCAAAGGAAGAGTGGAAGCATGGCGAGCTGAGCTGGCCGATGCTCTAGCAAAGCGTGAGCAAGAGAGGAAGGCTGAGAGTCTTGCAGAAGGAGAGCAAGAGAGGAAGGCTGAGAGCCTTGCAAAAGGAGAGGAAGAGAGGAAGGTTGATAGCCTTGCAAAAGGAGAGGAGAGCTCAAAAGAAAAATTTGAGGAGAAAGAAAAGGAAGAGAATTCTGAGAGTGAGAGAAGAAAAGAGTTAAAAGAAGTCTCAAAAGAAATTGTGTTAAAGGGCTCAAATGAGAGAGAAATGAGGGTTGAATATGAGAGGAAAAAGAGTTTGTTTGTACTTTTGTACAAGGAAGCTTGGTTTAAAGCTAACCTTAACCCTTGTCTTTCTAGATGTGATGTGTTTCTTTTGCAGGTTTCTAGGAATGTTTGTCCTAAAGGATTGCCGGCCCAAGGGGAAGATGGATTTATACATGGGGCGCCGATCACAAGCACAAAGGAGCATCAGGTTTTAAGTTCCTTTTCTATGAATGCAATGCCTAAATTGGACAACGTGATGAGTAATTTAAATGCTTGTTTCATTGATTATCATCCATATAAATTACTTGTTATGCATGCTTCTAAGTTAGTCTTTAGGGTTGAACAAAAGAGTGCTAATTACATATTGCTCGATCCGGGAGGAGAAGCTAGGTGCGACAAGCTTGATCCTCTATGCATAACGATTGATTCACAAGGTGAGTATAGTGTTCATGCTGCATTCAACATTACTGAATTTCCTCCTATTGACTTTGTAGGTATCGATTCGAGGACGAATCGCTTTGAGGAGGGAGGGAATGATGCAAATCACCTAGGCAAGCTTAGAGATTTAGATAATGGTGCATGTAAAGGTTTCATTGGAGGCATCAATGAGGAGCATGGTGACAAAGATAAGCTTGGACATGGCAAGCTTACTTTCAGAATTAAGTCCAGGATTCAATCTCATAAGAAATTCAAGAAGAGATGGAGATCAAAGCGAAGGATGCGAAGAACACGTGCAGAAATTCCTAGAACGAGCAGTTTCGGGAATAAATTCATATCTCGAGCTATAGAAGTTGAATTGCTGTGATCTTGGACTCTCTAGAAAGATAAGACAAAGATCTACAACTTTGATGCTTAGCTCAGAAGCTGAATCTGCCGTTTACGTTATTTATATTGCACTTGAATTCGACGGATAGATTCTGCCCGAAAATTCATTATTGTTTTTATAATTAGGGTTTTGGCTATTTTATTATTTTTGGGTCAACGTCCATGTAATTGGGTTAATTATTTTGGGCTTAAGTTATTTGGATTTATATTGTAAGGTTTTAATTAGTGTTCAAGTTATGTGGGCTCAATTAAAAACCTAGTCTAATTAGGGTTTAGGGTTTGACGAATTAGGGTTTGGAGTCAAAATCTATTTTGACTTGGATTACTAGGG
Organism: Turnera subulata; assembly: GCA_028386065.3. NCBI lineage: Eukaryota > Viridiplantae > Streptophyta > Magnoliopsida > Malpighiales > Passifloraceae > Turnera > Turnera subulata. The sequence goes on along the minus strand of JAKUCV010006644.1, from coordinate 114,881 downwards.
TTAGCCGACCTTGGGGGGTTTAGAATAGTATAAATATGTTCTTTTTATTTTTTTGGTTCAGTTAGACGATTTTATGAAAAAAAAAATAGAGTTTCTCTTTGAGAATTCTTTTGTTTGAGTGATTCAAACAAATCCCTTGAGTACTGATGCTCTAGGAACCCAAAAGTGCTGATTCTCTTGGTTTATTCTCAGAATTTAGATTTACTAATCAGAATACAATTCTGTGGCGTGCTTCTAATTTCCTAATTGCTAATTTTCTATTTCTCTTGCTGATTAGGGTTTCAGAATTTTGGCGTCACCTTTTTTGCGTTTGAAGTTTCTTGTTTCTTTCATGCTGATTTGGGAGGAATAAGGGGTGGAGATTGCACCAGTTTGATTGAGATTGAAGGTCGGGACCACAGTCTGATCTGTGGGAATTCTAGTGCTGATTCTAGGGTTCCTGCCGTATCAAATGGTGTGATGGCATTTTGTGCCATGCATATTTTTAAAATGGTACTAAGTGGCATAGACAATCGAGTGAATTGTCTTTTTGTCTCACTAATTGAATTGGCGCATTTACCACCACATTTTTCACATCCGCAGATTTCTTGTTACTGCTTGTGCGAAAATTCTTTCTTGGAAAAGAGTTCTTTTGAGGAATCTTGATCTTACCGGATGCAATGGCATCCTCTAATTGAGTTCCCGGACCAATGAGGGCTTTGTGTTGGGTGTTCAAGTATGAGTAATTGTCCCACATCGGATAGAAAGAGACCAAGTGAGTAAAATATAAGTGGAAAGGACCCATGTACTCAATGCCTTAAGGTTTTGGGTTACTTTGTGGTGTCCAAGCCCACGAGTGTGCATCTCACTCGGGCCTCGTTTGTTTTCTCCCCAATTTGCGGGCTACTCCCGGCGCTTTACTTGCTAACAAGTGGTAGCGGTGCCGAAGGTTCGGCTGTGATTGATATTGATACGCGACATGGTTTGCCCCGTGGTTGCTGCCCTCACGTGGAGCGAGCTCGAGATTCCAGTTTCAAGCCCAGGTGTGGAGTTATAAGGCGTGACTCTTGAAAACCTAAGAGATTGGCAGGCGCGTGCTCCTTTGAACACGGGCTTGGTGTTGTGGAGCGGGCTCTTGAGGATGTCGCAGAAGATGCTTCCATTGTAGGGGGAGTATGCCTAAGCCCGATGTGGAAGAAACTCACACTTGAGGGGGAGATTGTTGGGTGTTCAAGTATGAGTAATTGTCCCACATCGGATAGAAAGAGACCAAGTGAGTAAAATATAAGTGGAAAGGACCCATGTACTCAATGCCTTAAGGTTTTGGGTTACTTTGTGGTGTCCAAGCCCACGAGTGTGGATCTCACTTGGGCCTCGTTTGTTTCCTCCCAGATTTTCGGGCTACTCCCGGCGCTTTACTTGCTAACACTTTGAAGTCAGCATAGTAGTTGCTCACCATATGATCATACTAGATTGGTTGCAAGTTCTTGATCACCATTTGGACTTGATCCTCTTCGGATGGGTGCTTCACCATTCGGGATGCCTTGCTGTGCCACCTAGTAATAAATTCGGAGAAAGTATCTTAAGCTTGTTGATATGCACATATTTCACATAGCATTAAAGGCATGAAAACTTCTTCAATATTATTATTTTGAATAAAAATCATAAATTTACTCATCTTTTTTTGTTTAATTTTTTAATGAATTGCTTGAGCTGATAATTTTTATTTCAGGTGTAAAATCGACCCATTCCGCTACCGAAAACGATCGATTTCGGCCAAAGCTGGAAACCGGGCAGAAACTTGAGCACAGTTCACTCTTTGGCCGATTTCAGCAGCCTCAGATGTCCAATTAACATGAAACCAGTTGGAGATGAAAGTAGACATCCTGAGCTTTCCAGTGGTGTAAAGTTCATAATTTTTGGCCTTGTGGATTAGGAGCAGTAATTCATTCAATTCTGACCAGAGGTGCAAGAATCTTGCACTGGCTACCGACCCAGTCTCGGTGTTTTCATCATAACTCCTACTACACAAGTCCAATTTGGGAGTTCTTTATAAGGAAAGAAAGGTAAAGGAAGTATCTACAACTTTGTAGAATGTCAAAAAGTCCAATTCGGCTGTCTAGGGGTCCCAAATATGCCTGCAAGTTTCGGATCCTGAGTTGTTAACAATGTGACCCTTCTAGAAAGGCATCATGGCAACCATTAGCTCATGCTTTGTTGGACAATCTGAGTGGACAACATGGAAGGCATTCAAGGAGTATAAAACATCCTGGAAACCAACTCAATTTCATGTAAAGGAAGCTTAACCATTAGCACATGCAAAGAGAAGGAATATTCTTGCTAGAGTGGAAAAGTAAGTGACACCCATCCATTACAACCACCCCACCAGCAATGCCTTCAACATTTAGGCCCTTTCCAGCACGACTTTCATAGCTAAAGGACAATAAAAAATGTCATGTCCATGCTATCCAACTAGTCAAGAAGCACTATAAAAGAGTGAGACCTGAAAGGTGAAGAGGAGAAGCCACACACACATTGAAACCAAAATTCTGCTCAAGTTGTTTTTCTTTGATTTTCTTATGAGATTGTTTGTGAGGAAACCATGTCTTCTCCATTTTTCTTTGTTGTTCCAAGTTCATTCATGAACTAATTTCTCATTCTAGATCATAGGGATGTAGCCTACCCTAAATTTCCTATGGTTTGATGTACCATTTGTTGCATTTCATTCACAAAGTAATTTTGATTGACTGTTGTGAGCTTATTTCTTGCTTTAAGGAAGTGGCCAACTTTATTGCAACTTCTAGGTAATAGGTGAAGTACCGAGAGGAGAAGTCTATTATCCGAAAATCATTAATCATCTTTAATCTAAATGCTGAAAGGGTTTAGGTTATCGTGGAATCATTAGCAACAACAAGCGTCTTTGCTCCTAGTGGTAATCTAATTGACGAAAGTGATTAGGTGACTCTTTGAGACGAAACTAGACTGGCGAGAGCGGATAGTTTCACTATAGGTTGTTACCCATCAAAATTCATGTGTTTGGTTGCAGGTTTTGATCCATGGCAAAGGAAGGGGGGTGAACACTCGAATGATCTAGGCCTTTTTTTTATCTTTGCATTGCTACTTTGTTTATTGCTTTTGCTTTCTAATCTCTTTACACTCGATTCGATATTTGCTCTATTATCAATCTTCAATTCCGATAACATTTCTCTTTATTTATTTTCGCCATATGATTTGAATCTTTTATTATCTTGCCTAGTCTCTGTGGATACGACCTTGAGTACCACGACGATTCTGTGCACTTGCAGGATTGACCACATCAAGTTTTTGGCGCCGTTGCCGGGGACTAGCGTCAAGTAATTTTAGGTTCAATCTAACTAGCCTTTTCTCTTGTTCACCTTTTCTCTAAGTTTTAGGTATTTTGGGTGCATGAACCATAACACCCGAAGCAAAAGCGGAAGGCTCGAGTTTACACCAGAACCCGAAAGGTTGTTCAAAGCAAAATCTAGACAACAAGAAGAACCATCAACTATCCCAACAACCATGGCGGAAGGAAATGAACTCAACACGGTGCCCATGAACGAATTATTAACTTGCCAAGCTGGCATGCCAAGATTTGGAATAGCCCAACCAGCCATAGAATCGGCTCACTATGAACTTAGACCGAGCCTAATCTCCCTGGTTCAGCAAAACACCTTTGCTGGAACTCCATTTGAAGACCCTCACCAACATTTACATAATTTTCTTTCTTATTGTGACACTTTCAGGATTAATGGGTGTAGTGAAGATGCAAAAAGGCTCTGCCTATTCCTATATTCGGTGCAAGACAAGGCTTAAAAATGGCTCTCTAGCCTCCCACCGAATAGCATCAACACTTGGGACCAACTCCAGTCAGCTTTCTTGAAGAAATTCTTCCCATCTTCTAAAGTCACTCAACTACGAAGGGAAATTCTAACCTTCAAGCAAAGGCCCGACGAGTCTCTCAAAGATGCATGGGAGAGATACCAAGACCTCATTGCAAGATGCCCAACTCACATGATCCATCCTCCCGTGTTGTTAAACACATTCTATGATGGTGCTACACCAACCGGGCAGTCCACCATGATCTCTATAGTCGGAGGAAACTTCATGTCAAAACTCTATCCGGAGGCTTGCCAACTAATGGAGAACTTAGCGGATGAAAGCACAAGCCGAAACCACCATGGAGTATTGCAAGTTGACAAGGTGCAAATGCTAGAGGCAACCATTGCTTCCTTGCAGCATCAAATCAAGGAGATGAACACAAAATTTGCAAAGGCATCATCATCAAGTGCACCGGAGACAATTTTGAAATGTGAAGCTCGCAACGGGCCTCATCACTTCAATGAGTGCCCAAAACTCTATCAGGAGGAAGTGAATTACATTAATAGACAACCCATCTACTTCAACCAGCAAGGAGGGAACCAATACCATCAATCAATGAAGCCATACCAACAAGCATACCAAGGGCAGCAACATTACCAAGGCAACCAAAACAATTCTCAGCCCGATATGGTCACCATGTTCAAGACCATCTTGGAAGAGATTTCCCAAATCAAGGCACACAACAAAATCCTTGAAAATCAGATTGCACAAAATGCCCAACAATTTCAGAATGCCCAAGGGAGATTGCCAGGACAGCCGGAGATCAATCCAAAAGAGCAATGTAAGGCTATCACTTTGCGGAGTGGCAAGCAATTGACAAATTCAGCTGATAAGTCCGGTGATATACCTAGCAAAGAAGAAGAAGAATCAGGGGCAGCAAGCAAGCAACCCAAAGACAAGGAAAACGGAGCTGAACCAGAAGTTCAACCGTACATGCCATCATTGCCATACCCGGAAGTCTATAAGAACACCAAGTTTGATGCGCAATTTCGAAAATTCATTCAGATGCTAAAGAAGGTATGCATAACTCTACCATTTACAGAAGCGATCACTCAAATGCCAAGCTATTCCAAATTCCTTAAGGACATTCTCTCAAAGAAAAGAGCAATAGAAGATGCTGAAACAATTCCAATGACGGAGAAATGTAGTGCTCTCATCTTGCAAAAACTTCCAACCAAGTGGAAAGATCCAGGGAGTTTCTCTATTCCTTGCATAATTGGTCCATTACATATTGATAGAGCACTATGTGATTTAGGAGCTAGTGTAAGCTTGATTCCATTATCACTTTCTGAAAAGCTAACCTTTGGGGAACTCAAGCCCACTAGAATGACTTTGCAGCTTGCAGATCGAACAATTAAGCATCCAATTAGAGTTCTTGAAGATATTCCTGTGCAAATTGGAAACATGTCCATTCCCGTAGACTTTGTTGTCTTGGACATGGAAGCCGACATTCAAACTCCAGTGATATTGGGAAGACCATTCTCAACTACAGCTGGTGCCTTGATCGATTGTTCACAAGGTGTAAGTAACCGGGCATGCAAATTGACACTCAAGATGCAGCGGAAAAACCCGGAAACCCAAAGAGTATCCAAGTGAAGCAACTAAACCGAATAACAATTTTTACATACCTGAAACGGTTAGGATCTTTCACCTAACTGATGAACCGGATCAGCTAGAGCCGAAAGGATATCCTGCTCCTCTATGGTATCCACACGAACCGTCGATAACAAGTTAGAATCATCACACGATCTCCAACCCGAGCTCTCCCGAAACGCGGTGCTAGCAGCGGAAATCCGGGAGCTATATGTGGTATTTTTGTTCTTCCTTCTTTCACAAAGAATGAAGAAGATGAGAGTATGTGTGATTAGCTCTGAAAAACTCATAATGGAGAGAGAGAGAAGGCAAGTGTAATCTGATTACTCAACCCCCTAATTAGTGCTAAAAGACAATGGGATTATGACCAACATAATGGCCCATTACCCATCATAATTATGTCTCCACATAATCATGTCTCCACTAATGTATAATCACACATCACAACACTAATTTGGTCTAATAATTCTGACAATTATTGAACCAAACCAGCCCAAAAACGACCCTGGTCCAACCATAGTCCGACCACAAATCGGTTGAACCACAGTTCAACCATGGTTCAACCACCTGCTCGAATCAACGATTCTATGTGTGTGACCCTGTAGGCACTTCTAACATTTAGCAATAATTGTAAAATCTCATTTTACAATTATAAGCAAAGAGCGGCGTCTAGCAACACATCATTGCTGCCCAGACGACAAGATCAGTACTGATTCAATATTCCTCGGAAACATGTCATCGTCCTTTCGTCCCATTATCAAGATTAAACACGAGACACGGAATATGTAAATCTCGTATATGTTCAATCTTAGTTTCTTGATCCCCGACTTAACTGTGTAAAACGGATACTCGTGATATCACCATATCACATAATCCGAGCGTGGCCACGCATTTACAGTTCAACTCTATCAAGAAACCCATCTGATAATATATCCGTTATATGGGTCGGAGGAATCCCATCTTGATCAATCAAAACCCACTACATATTTATCATATACCCAATGATTACCCTTAAGTCCACCCAGTTACGGATGACTAGGAATAATATCAAAGTATACGACTCATATGTTGGGAACCTTGATGATCTCAGGTTTAAGGACAATACATATAAGAACCACTAATGACAATCATATAACGCTCCATGTAGGGTTCTTATGCGGGTCGGTCCAGTCCACAAGTTCTCTAACTTGTACCCGTATGTAGAATTCATATCTCATATAATTCTCAACATACGCTAGTCTTTATTTATTATTACAACCCATCCATAATAATAATCGACTAGGGAGATTTAAGAATACAAAGTATTCTAGGGTTATAAATATGTGCAAGCGCTTATCTCATAATCATATTTATTGGAATAACCTCAATATATATATATATATATATATATATACATGATTACATACAATCATCCATAGTTTGGCTTTTGGGCATATTACACTAACACAAGGAAAGTTAATCCTCAAGGTTGGCTCTGACATTGTGGAGTTCAACATTTCGGGGGCAGCAAAGAATGAAATGAATGCAAACATGTGTTACCAAGTGGATGCTTGTAAAGATTTGGTAGCTGAAGAAATCGATAGAGAAGGACCATTTTATGATCAAACTGACACACTTTTAACCTTTGATGAATTAGGATCTGAAATGCACGAGTACATTTGCTCGATCGGAAATGGACACGAACCTGAAAATTTTGGCAAAGCTGGGGCTGAACCATTGCAACAACGTATGAATCAAACGGAAAGCAAGCACCAAGCAGCCCCGAAAGTGGAGTTGAAACAATTGCCTCCAAAACTAAGGTACACTTTCTTGGAACCAAATTCTACTTGTCCTGTGATAATTAATGCTGCACTGACACATGAAGAAGAGGAACAAGTGTTGAGTGTTTTGAGAAAATTTCGTAAAGCTATAGGATATAGCATTGATGATCTTACTGGAATCAGTCCTAGTTTTTGCATGCATAGAATTCATTTGGAAGAAGGAGCCAAACCTAGCATTGAACATCAAAGACGATTAAATAAGAACATGAAAGAAGTGGTTAAAAAGGAAATTCTCAAACTTTTGAGTGCAGGGATAATCTATCCAATTTCAGATAGTAATTGGGTGAGTCCAGTCCATGTTGTACCAAAGAAAGGAGGGATAACGGCTGTCCAAAATGAAAATAATGAACTTATCCCTACTAGGACCGTAACCGGATGGAGAATGTGCATTGATTATAGGAAACTCAATTCAGCCACTAGGAAAGATAACTTTGCCCTTCCCTTTATTGATCAAATGCCTGAAAGGTTAGCTAAACATTCTTATTTTTGCTACTTGGATGGTTATTCAGGATTCTTTCAAATTCCCATTCATCCCCATCATCAAGAAAAGACAACATTTACATGTCCATATGGTACATTTGCATATAGATGCATGCCCTTTGGGCTCTGTAATGCACCTGCTACATTTCAAAGATGCATGATGGCCATATGTGATAATTTTCTTGAATTGATTATGGAAGTGTTTATGGATGATTTTTCGATTTATGGAACTTCGTTTCAGAACTGTCTTGATAACTTGTCCAAGGTTTTGCAACGTTGTGTAGAGTCTAACCTTGTTTTAAATTGGGAAAAGTGTCATTTCATGGTACAAGAAGGCATAGTACTTGGACATTTAGTTTCACACCGTGGCATTGAAGTTGATAAAGCAAAGATAGAAGTTATAGAAAAATTGCCACCACCTAATTCCATCCGTGCCGTGAGGAGTTTTCTTGGACATGCTGGATTTTACCGACGCTTTATTAAGGACTTCTCAAAGGTTGTAAAACCATTGACGATTCCCCTTAATAAGGACGTCGAATTTGTATTTGATGAGTCTTGTCTAGATGCATTTTGTAGGTGGAAACAAGCTTTAATTTCAGATCCAATCATGCAACCGCCGGATTGGTCACTTCCATTCGAAATCATGTGTGATGCTAGTAACTATGCCATAGGTGCTGTGCTCGGACAGAAAAAGGATGGAAAAGTTCATGCCATTTACTATGCAAGCCAGACCTTGGATGATGCTCAAGTCAACTATGCAACCACAGAGAAAGAGCTCTTGGCTGTGGTGTTTGCCATTGAGAAGTTTCGGCAATACTTACTGGGCTCCAAAGTGATTGTGCATACCGACCATGCTGCACTCAAGTATTTGCTGACGAAGAAAGAAACCAAGCCTCGCCTACTTAGGTGGATCCTACTTCTTCAAGAGTTTGATCTTGAGATTAAAGACAAAAAGGGGACTGAAAATGTAGTAGCCGATCATCTTTCCCGATTGACACAAGAGCAACAGGAGAAAGTCGGGAGTAATGAAGTTCCAATTGATGATTCCTTTCTTGATGAAAACTTGATTGCAGCAGTCCAAAGAGTTTTCGACAAAACTACACCATGGTTTACATCATATGCCAATTACTTAGCATGTGGGGCTTTACCACCCAACTTGGACTACAACCAAAAGAAGTTCTTTTCAGACCTGAAGTACTACATATGGGATCATCCTTTGTTGTTCAAGAGATGTGGAGATGGCATGATTCAGAGATGTGTCCCTGATGGTGAATTTCGAGACATCCTTACTTGCTGCCATAATTCACCATACGGAGGACACCATGGAGCTGACAAGACGGCAGCAAAGGTGTTGCAATCTAGTTTTTATTGGCCAACACTTTTTCGAGATGCCAAGCATTTTGTTGATGCATGCAACCAATGCCAAAGAACCGGGAATGTTTCTCAAAGAAATGAGATGCCTCAAACTGGCATTTTAGAGGTGGAAGTATTTTATGTTTGGGGAATTGATTTTATGGGCTCTTTTCCTTCTTCTTGGAAGAATGAATACATCCTAGTTGGAGTGGACTATGTCTCAAAATGGGTAGAAGCAATCGCCTCACCAACAAACACGGCTGATGTGGTGACTAAGTTCTTGAAAAGGAACATATTCACTAGATTTGGAGTTCCAAGAGCCATTATAAGTGATGGAGGTTCCCACTTTTGCAACAAGAAGTTTGCTGACCTCTTGAAGAAATATGGAGTCACTCATAAGGTGGCAACATCCTACCATCCCCAAACAAGTGGGCAAGTAGAGGTCTCAAACCGACAAATCAAGTAAATCTTGGGGAAGACGGTAGGACAAACTCGTAAGGATTGGGCCCTCAAACTCGATGATGCCCTTTGGGCATATAGGACAGCGTACAGGACCCCTCTTAGAGCCACTCCCTGCCGACTTGTGTATGGAAAGGCATGCCACTTGCCCGTTGAACTTGAGCACAAAGCCTATTGGGCCATCAAGAACATCAATTTAGACATGAAGGCAGCAGGAGAACAACGCTTTTTGCAGCTTAATAAGTTAGAGGAGTTGCGCCTTGCAGCTTATGAGAACTCCCGCATCTACAAGGAGAGAACAAAGAAATGGCATGACAAACATATTCTAAAGAAAGAGTTCCACCCCAGGAGACAAAGTGCTTCTCTTCAATTCTAGAATGAAGCTCTTTCCTGGGAAACTTCGATCCTGGTGGTCCGGACCATTCACCGTGGTTCAAAGCTTTCCCCATGGAGATGTGGAGATCACCAATGGAGAATCTGAGCCATTCAAAGTCAATGGACAGCGCCTCAAGCTGTTCAAAATGGATGATAGAATTGGCGACCAAGTGATTTTGTCAATAGCAAATCCGCCTATGCCTTGACAAACCTCATGTCCAGCTACAAGACGTTAAAGAAGCGCTGTTCGGGAGGCAAGTCAAAGAAAGAGAAGGAAAGAGGATCAAGTGGCTGAAACCAAGGAGCATGATGACTTCACGACAAATAGGGAAGCATTCCTAAACTCAAATCCCTAAATTTATATATTCGATGCTTCAAAACATACTTTGATAAGCTAAGTTGTTATGCACCTTGTCATTCACCTTATCATTCTATTCTTTCTCATTACACTTTGGATTCTTCTTTCTATTCAAATTGCATTTCATTTCATTCGAGTGCATTTGTTGTTTTACATTTTGTTTTATTTTTCCATTCACGCCTTTATTCTTCTTGATCAGGCCTGAAACTATGGGACTTTGTTGATTGGATTGAATTTGTTCCTTGTATGGCTTATAAAGAGACATTGTGATAAAAGTTTTCAAGTCACCTAGCTCATATGAGTTTGATAAAAGACAAGTTTGGATTTCTAAACAAGATCACTAGGAAGACGATGCACCTGAAATATGCATAGTTTTAGGCATGATTTCAGGCATGATATGTGCTCATTATTTCATGATTATATGCCTCCTATGCATAATTCCGTCGTATTTCCTGTATTCCTATCCTTCACTGCATAATTAGTGGAGATAAGGGATAATGGGTCTGCATATGAGGTAATGTTTCCATTTATCGAAAAATGATTTTGGCAGGATCCCTTTGACGATAGATGATTGGAGGTTAGTTGCATGATTACTCCTGTGATTTTTATGAAAAAAATTTACTGACAAGGAATTTGATTGAGATTGATGCAGTTTTGGAGGAAAATTTAAGAATGCTTAAATTGAGACATCACAAGGGTGAAGCATAGTGAAAACTTGATGCATTGAGAATAGCCTTCTCTCCCCTTTAAATCATGCCTCCTTTTACTCTTCTGTTTGCTTGAGGACAAGCAAAATCTTCAGTTTGGGGTATTTTGATGCACCTGAAATATGCATAATTTTAGGCATGATTTCAGGCATGATATGTGCTCATTATTTCATGATTATATGCCTCCTATGCATAATTCCGTCGTATTTCCTGTATTCCTATCCTTCACTGCATAATTAGTGATTTCAGGTACATTTCAACCAATTTGGGAGGATTTCATTGAAGAATTTGAAGATACAGCCTCAGCACAGCGTGAGCATGTGACAGAACCCTTGAGGCTGTGACTGAGGCTGTTGTTCATCGAGAATTCAATTGGAGGTCTCAAACCACCCTCAAATCACTAGATTTATACTGAATCTCATTGCCCTTACTTCGATCCAAGAAGTCCTCATGACATCTCACCATCGGCAAAAGAAACAGGATTTAATTAAAGGAAGAATTTTAGGTGAACTGCTACAGCCTCAGCCACAGCGTGAGGCTGTGCATCCTGCAGAAACCCAGAAAATGCAAAAAGAATAAAAAATATCGCCACTTGCACCACCTGCTCCACTAACATAAACAATCATTCTCCTGACGTTCCCAGAGCACTTTGAAGGAAAAGGAGCAATGGGCACATGACATCCAAAGGGAATCTCCTTAAAGAACAATTATCCTCTGCAAAGGGTGCCTTGGAACTCACAATCCACCAATCAACTTGCTGCCCATCATGCCTATCCTGACACACACGCTGAAGGACAGAGGAGCCAACTTGCCCAAACACCCATGCTCTCCAACAGATGGGGAGGAGGAAGAGAAGGGAGCTGCATCTACAAAAAGGATGAAGAGAAGAGGAGAAAGAACATCCTGGCATCGAGGAATCCAGAGATCATACACCCAGAAAATCACAGAAGTTCTGGAACAGAGGTTTAAACCCGGAACCTTGGGTTTTCAAGGGGGTACACGATTCTGCATGTTTTTTTCTGCAAAAAATTGTGTCGCCCCTAACCTCCAATCTGTTCCAAAACCTATGCCCATCTTTATTTCCAATATTTTTGTAATTCTGAGCATGAACTAAACAACCCCTCTTAGGTTGAAGGGGGAAGCATGTACCCGATTTGTGTTTAATGAACTGCTCTTGTTTTAACCCCTTCCTTCTTGCTTTAGTTGTTGAGTTATTAATCCATGTCTAGGTTCTGATCAAACCAAAGCATGAACTCAGGTAGCTAGGTGAAGGACCGAAAGGAAAAACCATAGTTACCAGAAAAACAACAACCAAACCTTAGTTTTTAACTCGTGACAGAATTAGAAACTAATTGGGGAATTAGCCTCAACTCCAAATCTTCATCCCCCTTGAGTTTGACGTATGCGAAAGCACTTGGAAGATGAGAACCTTGGGAGGAACCTGTTAGTGAAAACAAATGGGTTCAGTATAGGTTGAGAGCGCCTGCAAGAACCAATCCTTATAATTGACCCTTTAGTCGGCCACAACCTCAGACTGCGCCCAGCACAGCCTCAGCCTGTCACAGTGTATGTTGCTGTCGACAGTGTCGAGTTGTGTCAAGCACAGCCTCAGTCTGTGACAGCATAGTCAAGAGATAACCACCTCCTAATTTGATTCTTGATTGATTATTGGATAGCATACTCTTATTTCAGTAGCAACCTGGTGAAGAACCGAAAGGAGAAGCCAGAAGTGCTAGACCTACAATAGTCAACCTTCACTCCTTAAGCATTCGAAAGAAGGTAAGGAGAGGCTGTGGGAACCAGCACCAACATTAAACTTCATCCCTAAGTGGACGTCTGCTCTAGTGACAAGGGGTAGATGGAAGCTTAAGGAACTATTAATAAGATCGAAAGTTGTTGATAGTACCTTAGGTTGGGAGCCCCGGCAAGACATCTCATTAGTCACAGCCTCATCACAGTGTCAGTCTGTGACTGAGGCTGTAGAGCAGTTCGTGAGCACAAACCAGGACATGTGGATCCCGGATGCCTAAGAATTCACCATTCCTGATCTCTCCCTCATTTAATCTATTATTACATTTATTTTACTGTTTATTTTGCTTCTTAATAATTATTCACCAAATCCATCACCGTTTAATTGCTTTCAAGTCTAATTAGTCTAAGATAGAAGGAAAACGGATTCCACCCAGTCCCTGTGGATACGACCTTGATACGCACTACAACAACCCTATGCACTTGCAGGAAATTACACAAAGCACGCATCAGAAGATGTCCTAAGGATTTGGTTTGCTCTTAGCTTTAAAAAAAAAATTAATTGAGGTGTTTCAATTGCGTTTAATTGCACAGTCCTAGAACACATTCATCGTTTTTACTAAGGCGAAATCTAGACACAACCTTGATTTAAGAAATGAGTTAGGCATTCCTTGACTTTCACCACATATAAACCTTGGCCAACCCTTGATCACATTATTCCTAGTTCACCACTTTGAGCCTAGTATGATGGTCAAATGTTTTTTTCTATACCCACATCAATCACCTTTCACCCCATAGTAACCAATTAAGTGACCATCATGTGCCTGATCAACATAATTATCCTTGATTTATTCTACTCTTTTATTTGTTAAGTTGATGATGTCTAACCTCCTATTACTAGTATTGCTCATTGAAAAAAAATTGACTGAACTTGCTGCAAGGAGGAGAACAAAATTTGCAGTCATGCACCTAAGCCCACCAACATACGGGGGTCTTTTGCATTTCTTCACTACATTGTGGTCATCGCTGTAGTTCATCAAAATCTAACAAACGCAGGCGTATGATCGCTATTAAAAAAAAAGAAAAAAAAAGGAGAAGAAAAGATCTAAAGACAACATCATAGTTAGTACGAAGCAAGAAGAAACTCAATTTTAGGAGGAAATCCACAACTTCAACAGATACTTTGTTTACCTTTACCCCTTGTTGATACACCAACCTTGCCCCATTACAACCCTTAAAGACCTAATGATCTTAAATTCAAGAGTTGTGTCCATTAGTGGAAGTGCAAACCTTGGATGTGCATATGGGATGTTCAAACACCTCTTATTGATCAAAAGCAATACCAAAGAAGGACCGACTAGCATAATCTTGTGTGGAAATTTGATCTCTGTTTCTTTGTTAAACTTAGCTGGGTGAAGTGACTTGATTCACTTTTGATTTTCACGACTCTTTTAAGTCTAAAGAACAAGTTAATTGTAAGCAAGTCACATTGGATCAGAGTTGAGAAAAGGAATCGGTGCATATCATTTTCAACTCACCATGTTTATAATTTTTTTTGCTTAGGGACAAGCAAAAGTTTAGGTTTGGGGGTATTTGATATGCACATATTTCACATAGCATTAAAGGCATGAAAACAACTTTATTATTATTATTTTGAATAAAAATAATACATTTACTCATCTTTCTTTGTTTAATTTTTGAATGAATTGCTTGAGCTGAGAATTTTTATTTCAGGTATAAAATAGACCCATTTCGCTACCGAAAACGATCGATTTCGGCCAAAGCTGGAAACCGGGCAGAAACTTGAGCACAGTTCACGCTTTGGCCGTTTTCAAGAGCCGCAGATGTCCAATTAACATGAAACCAGTTGGAGATGAAAGTAGACATCCTGAGATTTCCAGTGGTATAAAGTTCATAATTTTTGGCCTTGTGGCCACCGAGGTGCAGGAATCCTGCACTGGCCACCGACCCAGTCTCGGTTTTTTCATCATAACTCCTACTACACAAGTCCAATTTGGGAGTTCTTTATATGGAAAGAAAGATGAAGGAATTATCTACAACTTTTTAGAATATCCAAAAGTCCAATTCGGCTGTCTAGGGGTCCCAAATATGCCTGCCAGTTTCGGGTTCTGAGTTGTTAACAATGTGACCCTTCTAGAAAGGCATCATGGCAACCATTAGCTCATGCTTTGTTGGACAATCTGAGTGGACAGCATGGAAGGCATTCAAAGAGTATAAAACATCCTGGAAACTAACTCAATTTCATGTAAAGGAAGCTCAACCATTAGCACATGCAAAAAGAAGGAATATTCTTGCTAGAGTGGAAAAGTAAGTGACAACCCATCCATTACAACCACCCCACCAGCAATGCCTTCAACATTTAGGCCCTTTCCAGCATGAATTTGATAGCTAAAGGACATTAAAAAATGTCATCTCCAAGCTGTCCAACTAGTGAAGAAGCACTACAAAAGAGTGAGACCTGAAAGGTGAAGAGGAGAAGCCACACACACATTCAAACCAAAATTCTGCTCAAGTTATTTTCCTTTGATTTTCTTGTGAGATTGTCTGTGAGGAAACCAAGTCTTCTCCATTTTTCTTTGTTGTTCCAAGTTCATTCATGAACTAATTTCACATTTTAGATCATAGGGATGTAGCCTACCCTAAATTTGCTACGGTTTGATGTACCATTTGTTGCATTTCATTCACAAAGTAATTTTGATTGATTGTTGTGAGCTTATTTCTTGCTTTAAGGAAGTGGCCAGCTTTATTGCAACTTCTACGTAATAGGTGAAGTACCGAGAGGAGAAGTCTATTATCTGAAAATCATCAATCATCTTTAATCTAAATGCTTAAAGGGTTTAGGTTATCGTGGAATCAGTAGCAACAACAAGCGTCTCTGCTCGTAGAGATAATCTAATTGACGAAAGTGATTAGGTGACTCTTTGAGACGAAACTAGACTGGCGAGAGCGGATAGTTTCACTATAGGTTGTTACCCATCAAAATTCATGTGCAACAGGTTTCAATTGAAATGGTATATTGATCCATGGCAAAGGAAGGGGGGTGAACACCTGAATGTTCTAGGCCTTTTTTTGTCTTTGCATTGCTACTTTATTTATTGCTTTTGCTTTCTAATCTCTTTACACTCGATTCGATATTTTCTCTATTATCAATCTTCAATTCCGATAACATTTCTCTTTATTTATTTTCACCATATGATTTGAATCTTTTATTATCTTGCCTAGTCTCTGTGGATACGACCTTGAGTACCACGATGATTCTGTGCACTTGTAGGATTGACCACATCAAGTTTTTGGCGCCGTTGCCGGGGACTAGCGTCAAGTAATTTTAGGTTCAATCTAACTGGCCTTTTCTCTTGTTCACCTTTTCTCTAAGTTTCAGGTATTTTGGGTGCATGAACCATAACACCCGAAGCAACAGCCGAAGGCTCGAGTTTACACCAGAACCCGAAAGGTTGTTCAAAGCAAAATCTAGACAACAAGAAGAAACATCAACTATCCCAACAACCATGGCGGAAGGAAATGAACTCAACACGGTGCCCATAAACGAATTATTAGCTCGCCAAGCTGGCATGCCAAGATTTGGAATAGCCCAACCAGCCATAGAATCGGCTCACTATGAACTTAAGCCGAGCCTAATCTCCATGGTTCAGCAAAACACCTTTGCTGGAACTCCATTTGAAGACCGTCACCAACATTTACATAATTTTCTTTCTTATTGTGACACTTTCAGGATTAATGGGTGTAGCGAAGATGCAAAAAGGCTCCGCCTATTCCCATATTCGGTGCGAGACAAGGCACAAAAATGGCTCTCATGTTAGTAATATGCCCAAAAGCCAATCATGGATGATTATTTGTAGTCATGTATACACATTAAGGTTATTCCAATAAGTATTGTTTATGAGATAAACGCTTGCACATACTTATAACCCTAGAATATTTCATATTCTTAAATGTCCCTAGTCGATTGTTATTACGGATGGGTTGTAATAATAAATTAAGACTAGCGTATGTTGAGAATTGCATATGTGATATGAATTCTACATACGGGTACAAGTTGGAGAACTTGTGGACTGGACCGACCCACATAAGAACACTACATGGAACGTTATATGTATGTCATTAGTGTTTCTTATAGATGTATTGTCCTCCGACCTGAGATCGTCAAGGTATCCAACATATGAGTCATGTACTTTGATATTATTCCTTGTCATCCGTAACTGGGTGGACATAAGGGTAATCATTGGCTATATGACGAGTATGTAGAGGGTTTTGATTGATCAAGATGGGATTCATTCGACCCATATAACGGGTATATTATCGGATGGTTTCTTGATAGAGTTGAACTGTTAAATGTATGGCCATACTCGGATTAGGTGATATGGTGATATCACGGGTATCCGTTTTATACAGTTAACTCGGGGATCAAGAAACATAGATTAAACATATACGAGAACGACATATTCCATGTCTCGTGTTTGATCTTGATAATGGGACGAAGGGACGATGACATGTTCCGAGGCATAGAGAATCAGTACTGTTCTTGTCGTTCGGGTAGCAATGATGTGTTGCTAGACGCCGCTCTTTGCTTATAATTGTAAAATGAGAATTTTACAATTATTTCCAGACGTTACAAGTGCCTACAGGGTCACACACATAGAACCGTTGATTCGAGCAGGTGGTTGGACCGTGGTTGGACTATGGCTGGACCGGGTGTGGTTGGACCGTGGTTGGACCATGGTTGAACCAGGTCGTTTTGGGCTGGTTGGTTCACTTATTGTCAGAATAATTGAGCCACACTAAGTGCCATGTGATGTGTATTACATTGTTGCTAAGTGGTGGACATTATCATAAGATTCCTAATCTAGTAGGCCAAAGGTGTTGGCCACCTCGTCTTCCACTTTAGTGAGTTGGAAAGCAAAGGCATAATCTGATTATGCAAGGGTCTTTCCATCAACGTTTTTGTGTCTGAAAATTCTGAGCTTGAAAGTGTCTTGAGAGTCTTTGAGAGCTTCAGCACAAACACATCACTCTTCTTCTTCTTTGTGAAAGAAGGAAGAACCAAAAACACCCAAAAACACACAACCCCGGTTTTCTTGTTGCTAGAACATCAGTCCGGGGAGCTCGAGGCTTGAGTCGTGTGACGATTCCAAACCAGTCACGGTTCGTGTGGATACCATAGAGGGGCAAGGCTTTTGTCTGGCTCTAGCTGATTCGGCTCTACAGTTGGGTGAAAGACCTCAACCGAACAAGGTATGTAAATTTTTGTTATGCGGTTTATGCATGCTTCACTTGGTTCTTGGTTAAGTTTCCATGCTTTCGCTGTGCATTTGATGTTGTATATGAGTGTCATATAGATTACGGAAACTTACAGTGGTAGCGGAGCCTCTTGTGAAGCTCTAAACCGGATTTATGTGCATATGTTGATATGTTCATGCATATATATATGATATGTTATATGTGATGTAGCATGATCATTATATGTTGATTTTAATTGTATATGTGATATATATGTTGTTGTTGGATGTGTCAAAAAATGTTTTGACAACATGAACGTGATTGGTATGTGATATCATTCAAGGAGTTATTGGCAGTAAGTCGAAGGGGTTCGACAAAACGAAAATCGATTGTCGGTTTGTGTAAGGAACGATTGTCGTTCTAGTGCAGCAGGGCCATAACATCGATGTTCACAAGATGAACATCGATGTTCACACTATTTTTGCCTTGGCCGAGACCACTGGACATCGATGTTCATCAGAGGAACATCGATGTTCTGTGTAGTCTGGCCTTGGCAGAGAACATTGAACATCGATGTTCATGAGGTGAACATCGATGTCCTATGTAGATTGGCCTTGGCAGATTCACATGAACATCGATGTTGAAGGGTTGAACATCGATGTCCAAGCCTTGTGAGATTTGTTTGAGATTCCAGAGACCAAATAACATCGATGTTTACATTACAACATCGATGTCCTTGTGTTCAAGAGTCTCAAACATCGATGTTTAAAGGTTAGACATCGATGTTAAAATGCTACTGCCAAGTTTTTGAACCTTTGGAACTTTCCAACATCGATGTCCAAGAGTTGAACATCGATGTTCTCGAGCTCTGCCAAAAGGTTTGGACTTCCAGAGCCCCAAGGACATCGATGTTGATGACAGGACATCGATGTCCTTGTGTTCCAGAGGCCAAATGACATCGATGTTCATGACAGGACATCGATGTCCTAGAATACCCACATCGATGTTATGGGAAGCAGTGACTTGAACAGCGAATTCGGGGCAGAAGGAGGCCGAATTGGTGTCTAGTTTGAACAGCAAAGTTGTAGCTCTACTTCTTAGCTTTCCAGTGACACCAAGTTTGCACAAATCCAAGCTCTAGAGTTCTGGATATGGCCGAAATTCTAAGTGCTGCCAAGTTGTTGGGAGAATCAGATTCTCAAAACATCGGTGTTCAAGTTAGACATCGATATTCACATGTATTTGGTTTCCAAACTTACATGACATCAATGTATGATTTATCAAGAACAAGCATTTGATGTGTTGGAATTATATGTTGATAAAAAATATTAAGTTCTTAGTTGCCTTCCATGATAAGCACTCATCAAGCCTAAGATAAACAATTGGTAGGTTTTGCCCTAGCAAGGTGCCATTGTTTATCCTAGGAAGGTGCGAGTTTGTAATATCTCGACTGCTTGTTGTGGGTTTGGACTTAACTAGGTTATCTTAATAGGATTAAGGACCTAGAGGCAAGGGTTGAGCAAGTCTATAAGATAGACATGGACAAGGTGTTGTTCACTCAACTATCCAAGAGTTACATAGAGATGTAATTGACAAGAGTTGTCTACCTAAATAACTATTGATATAGGTGATCAGCCCTCGCTGACTTATGTTGTAGTGAAATATGGATCTTGGCCAACTTATATAATTGTCTTGATTTATGTAGTAGGAGCACATTTAATAGAATTCCTTATTAAATGATTTGTATGCATGACTATTATTTGTGTGAGTTGATCATTGTTGTAGAATTACCATGGCACAAAACACTAGCACTTTATTATTGCGATTCGTTCTTGAGTAGGACAAGCTGAATAGGAATAGTTTCCTAGAGTGGCATCACATTTTGAGGATAGTCTTCAAACAAGAAAAATCTGTATGTCCTTGAAGGGCTTGTTCCTAATGAACCGGCGCCTAATGCTTTTAGGGCAGAATGAGATGCTTATAAGAAGCATGTTGATGATGCATTGGATATTACATGCCTTATGCTAATTACCATGGACTCTGAGCTTCAGAAGCAACATGAGAACATGGGGGCGCTCGATATGATCGAACACCTGAAAATGCTCTGAGGAGAGCAAGTAAGGCATGGGAGGTACGAGACCTCTAAGGCATTGTTCCAATGCAAGATGGCTAAGTTATCACCCGTTAGACCTCATGTGCTCAAGATGTTTATATACATTGAGAGCCCAGAGGGTCTTGGTTTCCTTAGAGAAGGAAAGGGTAAAGCAAAGTTTGAGAAGAAGAAGAAATGTACCAAAAGGTTTGGTGTATGTGCATCTTCTATTCTCATGTGCTGAAACCCAAGAGTGATGTTGCAAAGGCAGGAAATTGTTTCCGTTGCAACAAACCAAGCCATTAGAAACGCAACTGCCCTGTTTACCTTGAAGAGGTAAAGAAGCAGAAGGGAAGTGAGACTTCCGCTTCAGGTATTTTGTTATAGAGGGTAATATCTCTACCTCTGTATCGTGGGTATAAGATACCGGATGTGGTTATCACATTTTAGGAAATGTGAAGGAACTGAGAAAGAGTGGGAGATTGGCTAAGGATGAGAAAGACCTATGCCTCGGAATTGGAGCAAGAGTTGCTACAATAGCCGTAGGGACTTTCTATCTATCCTTACCGAGTGGTTTGGTTTTAGTACTGGAAAATTATTATTATGTACCTACCATAAGCAGGAATTTGATTTCTGTATCTTGTATGGACAAGAAATTTTTTTTATTGAGAATAAAGAACAATTGCTGTTCTATTTATTTCAATGAAATTTATGGTGGTGCATTTTTAAACGATCGTTTGTATGTTCTAAACCTAGTAACGCCTATCTATAACATTAATACGAAGAAGGTTAGATTACATGATTCTAATGAAACCTATCTCTGGCATAGTCGTTTGGCCCATATAAACGAGACTCGTATTCCTAAACTCCATAAAGTTGGATTTTTAGACTCATTTGATTTTGAATCATATGAGACATATGAGTCATGTTTGTTAGGCAAAATGACTAAGGCTTCCTTTACGGGTAAAGG